>CABFOW010003765.1:25129-59126 GCA_902141385.1 Timema californicum | reverse complement strand
GGGGGGGGGGGCGATTAAAAGCAAGAAAAAGAAATGTAAATGTATGTTCAATTTTAAGCTAATGAATATTTTTTTCTTCATAAGAATTAGTAGAACCTGCATCCAGCAGGTTAGTTGTAGCGGTGGTATCTGCACTTTTAAATATTCACAACGGCAATGCTTTGACAAAATGGTGAATTATTGGCGTGAATTAAAATTTACGTTTTATTTATACTATATTTAGCCAGTTCTGGCTATCAGCGATTATAACCATTGTATCTAAATCAAGAAGAAACTGCAACAGTACTCTCCTGGGGGAGGAATAAAACAAATAATCCCTCTTCACTTGGTTGGGGGTCGAACTCCAGCTTCCCGAATCATAGTCCTCTACAATCAACATTATTCGTCCGACCAAGGAGGATTTAAATCTCGTCAATACGACAAATGGAGTTTTTTTAAATGTTATTTTGTGAAAAATATAAACATATTTATTTATAGTATAATATATACAAATTATGAACGGGAAAGAATCGTGGTTGATGGTTTTTATATTAAAAAATCCATACATTCATTCAGAGGGAAACAATGTAATTCAAACAGTCCTTGAGTCAGCTTTCTAGCGATGATTTTGTTTTCGGTTCAATGAGATCACTCATCAGTTCTTCCACGTGAAACACCAGACTAATGAAAACACAGCAGTAAATAAATAGTGATTGGGGTGGAGTGCGAGCGACACAGTGCGCGCAGGCACAGACCCAGAAATAGAGGGCGGCCTCTTACCAGGGGCACATAATCTAGTAAGAGGTAGCGCAGATCTTCCCAATACTCTATTTTTAGCCCTTGGCAAAACCGAGTCCCTGAGAGAGCGCGTGGTTTCTCCCTCCCCTTCTTTTCTCTTACATCCCCCTCGACATACTTCCTACCCCACTGGGGTCCAGGTGGCGGCGTGGCGTCAAGTCAGTTCATGCCCAGTGTTTGTTCTGTGCGCCGTCCACGCGGCGTCGCGTCTGTTCGGAAGTCGCCGCGGGAGTTGATTGACCCGGTTATGTCTGGTTGACGGAAATAGTTTCTTCTTGTTTTATGAAGATTTGTGATTAGTAGGTGTTTTTTTTTACCGTTCCTTGATTGTCACGTGTAAACATTTGTTCTCGTCCATTCGTTTGAACTATTTAAAAATAAACTAGCGGCCCTGGCCCCTTTACGTCTCAGTTGGCTACATTGGCACTCTTTCGTCTCCTTCCTCTACGAGAAAGGACTAATCAAGGTCGGTAATTGAGTACGCATTCCGGGAAGTCAAGAAGAGACAACTTGAGAGAATTTTATTGACACCGTAAAATGTGCTCACCACCAAAGCAATACAAAACCAGATTAAATCAATCGAGAAAAACTTAACCATACCTATCATCGCGTTGAAACGTTTGCGTTCGAGTATGTGCGGCTTTGATCGTAGCACCCTTTTCTGCTTACTAATAAAAGCGTTCCTATTTCGATTCCTGACAAGGGGTGAATTTTGGTCACTTAAACACCTGACCCAATATATTTTACTCGGTGCGAAATTAATTGTCTGGGGACAGGCTGCAGGGTTTGTCTTGTAATTAGTATAACTCATACAGCCATTATATTCGTAAATAAATAATCAGAACACTTTCCATAGGCCTAAAATAGTATTATTGTGCTGGGAAAAATTGGGTTTATTTTATGTAAAAAATAATTTCATTTTTCTATAAAAGTGTTTTTTTTAGCTGTGACACGGTTTAATTTAGTCGTAGGAATTACTTAATTTTTGCCACTTGTAAAGAAAAAGTATTAGAGTTATTAATAATTGTGCATGTAATTTAGTCATAATAGGTTGTGATTAGTTGATTTATTTTGTGTGTAAATTTAGACACTGTTTTTATATTTAAAAAATTAACGTTGGTATCAAAAAACTTTCATTATGTTAGAGCCAACCATTCAATTTACAAAAAAAAAAGCTTAATGTTTATGTTTGCGCATATGTCGTGAACAAAATTGTCACTATAGTAAAGTTTTTTCATTCTTTTACCGGAATGGTAACCCGGTGAAATTTAAGAAATTTAAACTAAAACTATTTTATTCGGTTGTATTTATGTTAATTATTTCAAATTTGGTGAAAATACCTCCAATGTGTTAACTATTAATAATTTTGAAAACACATGGCTGAACGGACAGATAAGACCTTCGGGGACGATTAAAAGTTCAAATAAACATTAGGTAAGCCTACATGTTCACCAATTTCTCTAAGAAAATACACTTATTATTATTATTATTAGCACCGCGTCTTACTACCCGTTTGGTTTATACGCACTTACGTTAATGTTTAATGGTAGGGTGATTGTGAGATGAAATGGAGGACCTGCGGTTTAACGTGTGATCCGAACCACGGCGGAGGCCTGGTATTCCCCACATTCACAAGTTGTGATTAATACACGTCTTGTCAGAGGTGAAGGAAGGGTTAAAAAAATACTTAATGCGTAGGGGTTAACAGACACTCTAACATTATAAATTTGCTAGATTCTATTTTGGTAGTATGTCCTTTCTTATAGATCTTCTCTACCACAATCTCTCTGTATAGCGGCATTCTGGCAGAGAATAAGATATTTTCACAACGGATTTCCTACTAAAATCAATGTTTAGATACTCCGATTTCTCTTCAGAAGAGGATGTCTCGTACTTTTTCTTCTTCGTTTCTCGCTAGAACTTTATTTTTTTCCCCCCTCATAGCGTGAGAAATGTCCCCGTTAGGTTCTACCTGTGTTGTAATTGAGTAAACAACTGTGTGAATTCTCGTGGTGTAGTGGAGTTCTCAGGAACTAAATATATAGTGTCATTAACAAGATGACCCGCTTCGGTGGTCGCATGGTCTAAGGCGCTATTCTTGCAGTAAACTAAACCACCGATGACGGGATGGTCAAGGTTCGAATCTCGGTCGGGCGTACTGACGGTAGTTTTTCCAAAATTGTTTTACATTCTCATTCTATGCAAATTCGGGTACACTTCATATAAATATAACCATCCTAATCTCTAATACTATTAGCGTAATTAGTAGATTAATGAATAAGCCAAACGTATAGTAAAGTCTGTTCAGTGTAGGAATTGTTCTCTGAAAGGCCTTTTTCCCTACCAGAAATCTATTATATAGTAGGATATTGATAGGAAAAAAGACCTTTCAGAGAGTAATTCCTTTATTATTATTAGCACCGCGTCTTACTACCCGTTTGGTTTATACGCACTTACGTTAATGTTTAATGGTAGGGTGATTGTGAGATGAAATGGAGGACCTGCGGTTTAACGTGTGATCCGAACCACGGCGGAGGCCTGGTATTCCCCACATTCACAAGTTGTGATTAATACACGTCTTGTCAGAGGTGAAGGAAGGGTTAAAAAAATACTTAATGCGTAGGGGTTAACAGACACTCTAACATTATAAATTTGCTAGATTCTATTTTGGTAGTATGTCCTTTCTTATAGATCTTCTCTACCACAATCTCTCTGTATAGCGGCATTCTGGCAGAGAATAAGATATTTTCACAACGGATTTCCTACTAAAATCAATGTTTAGATACTCCGATTTCTCTTCAGAAGAGGATGTCTCGTACTTTTTCTTCTTCGTTTCTCGCTAGAACTTTATTTTTTTCCCCCCTCATAGCGTGAGAAATGTCCCCGTTAGGTTCTACCTGTGTTGTAATTGAGTAAACAACTGTGTGAATTCTCGTGGTGTAGTGGAGTTCTCAGGAACTAAATATATAGTGTCATTAACAAGATGACCCGCTTCGGTGGTCGCATGGTCTAAGGCGCTATTCTTGCAGTAAACTAAACCACCGATGACGGGATGGTCAAGGTTCGAATCTCGGTCGGGCGTACTGACGGTAGTTTTTCCAAAATTGTTTTACATTCTCATTCTATGCAAATTCGGGTACACTTCATATAAATATAACCATCCTAATCTCTAATACTATTAGCGTAATTAGTAGATTAATGAATAAGCCAAACGTATAGTAAAGTCTGTTCAGTGTAGGAATTGTTCTCTGAAAGGCCTTTTTCCCTACCAGAAATCTATTATATAGTAGGATATTGATAGGAAAAAAGACCTTTCAGAGAGTAATTCCTACCTTGAATGGAGTCCCTCCACGCAAATGCGGGTTCACTCGCTCTATATTCAATCTTAACATTTCCTAACCCAATAGCGCAATTAGTACTTAAGCGTATAACCCGAATGGGTAGGAAGACGTGGTGCTAAAATAGAATAAAAATATATTGTGTATATGTATATGGGTATTACCTGGAAAGGGTAGTCAAGTGCGGCGAAAAAGAAATCTCCAAAAATGATTGACACATGTGCTCCCAGAAAGGCTCGCCAGGCTTGACCCAGTTAAGTAAGCCCTTCCCTTCCTGTGTTGTTGACCTGCCCTCTAAACCGAGCCGACACTTGTTCCTGGGTGGTGTATACTCTGTTATCTGTGATATGTGTGGACACATTGGCTCCATTCATTTAGAGCAGACGGTCTGGGAGTGTGAGTAATAGTGGTAATTTCCTGCCAGGTACCGCCCCTCATACACCGTCACAACTTCGCCGTCCTGCCGGCGTTATACTCGGCGCCACTGTCTGCATGTACTCTATACACACACACGAAATATGTGAACATTTGTACAAGGAGTTGGTTTTAAAAGTTTAATTTTGATACTGATCTGGACAAGACTGTACTTATTGTAAGCAGCTAATAGTTATTTTTTATCACCACATATTTTTAAATCTAATAAATCTGACAACTCCCATTTTATCAATTAGAAGTTTTTAGCTTTAATTATTTTTATCAATGATTTTTTTATAAACAAAAGGGTAACTGGCAAGATAGTCTTCATGTACTACAACTTTTAGTTAACACACGACCATTACATTTATTGTAGACTTATCTATATTTCTAGCGCTTTTGTTAAATAACATAAAAAAAGCCACGACCTCTTTAGGTGACCGTATGGTATTATATAAGGCAATAAACTATACTGTCGAATACAGGTAGATCGGGGTTTGAATCTCGGTTGGGTGTATTGATTCCCCCCACCCCTTTTTCCTAGATGGTTTTCCACTCTCCCTCACTGGAATGTGGTTAGACTTCCTCTAAATTTGACTTTCTTCATCCCTACCCCATTAGGATAACATAATTATCAGTATATGCGTATAATTCGTAACAGGTAGCAAGACGCGATGATAAAGCTAATACCTTATTTCCACAAACATACGTAAAAGCCTAGATATATGATATCAACTTAAATAAACTATCCGCATCGAGGGCACGCGGACTAAATATAAAGCTAAGGGTTCGAATCACATTTGGGTGTTGCAGGTACATTTTGCATGGAATATTTATTTAAAATTTAATTCATTACCGTAGTTCAAAACTTCTTAAAATGGAATGGAAGGGGACGCGAGGAAAACTAGTGTTTTATAGTTTTTATGGCAACATATTTTTTTGGCCAAAATAAATAAAATATTGCTCCAGTACAAACATAGGAATTAATTTTCTTCACATGGTTACCTCAACATTTTTAGAATATCTTTCAAGTGTGTCCTGGAATTTAATGACAACTTTTTATCTTCATTTAAGAAGTTTGTTATATAATGCTACCATGCTCATGGCAGATATTCAACAACTGTTGATATCACCATGTGAAGAAAATCAAACTCTATGTTTGTACTGAAGAAATATTCTATTTATTTTGGCCAAAATATTTGTTTTTCAATAAAAACGGCAAACACATTGGCCTCTTTTTTTCTTTTTGTTTGCTTACCCTTCCATTCCACATCACGGCGATCCGCACACATTTCCACTAATAGAGTAGGAATGAAGGAGGTGTAATTTAAAGGAAATGTACCCGATTATGCGTGGAGGGAAAGTGATAAACCATTTAGGGAAATTTAGTGTTCTTTCCAGTCAACAAACTATTAGCATCAAAAAACAACAACCAAACCGATAAAAGGTGGACTGTATATAACAATGTGACAAGTGCTTACTTCTACTAAATAAGGTCCCGCGAAAATGGAGGTTTACCTTGTGGGTTAGTAAAGGAAGGAATAGGGAACAAGGTTGTTAATTCCTCGGCAATTCTCGAAGATTGGCAGGGGTTTTGGAGCAAAGAGGCCCCTTTAGGGCCTGAAGCACAGAATCACACATAAATAAGAATTTACAAAGCAAAAGAAGTGGACGTCATAGCAGACACCCAACACGAACAGAGTCCCACACTGAACTGAACTCAAAAAGCAACCAACGACCTACCTTCCCCCTCCTTTCCACTCACAAAAAAAAAGGAGGGAAACTCAAAATCGGCGGGAACCAAATAACAAGGAACGATGAACACATACAAACCAATAAAAATAGGGAACTAAATCAAAATGAACTAGATTAGGCTATTTTACAATATTAAATATATACAGTTCAGAGACTAAACATTTAGGTTCACTCGATCTGGGCTAGAACCCCGGACTTCTTTTTTTTTTAGAAACCCAATGACAAGACTGGTGTTTTTATATATAAATATAATAAATGATACTTGTCAATTAGCTCACAGATTGATAGCTCCTAAGATCGATGAATGACCTTTTTCTTTCTTAATGCTTTGATTATTACATGGTTTTGTGTGTCAAAGGCTACTTCTGAGCTTTCTCCCCAGAATGTAGCGCCTTCCAAGCCTATTTTATGTATTGTTAAATAGTTATATGTGCTTTTTTGTTTTATTGGAGTTACAAGACCTTTGTGACATTGCAAATATTATATGCATTATCTTATATAGATACATACCTAATCACTCTGTTTTACGGGGTAGGCAGGGAACAGTGCATATAGCTCAAAGAACAACAGCTCTATACTGAATCCATCCTCACTAACTTTCTCCACACTTCTCTATCCTTGCGAATACTCCCTTCACTTCAACAACATCCATACATCGAGTCATATATCTCTTTTTCACACATTCATCTACAACATTTAGCCACATCTTACATGGCCTACCCTTTCCTTTTGATTCATACTTACTATACCTTCATACATTTCCTTCGTCACTCGATCCACAATCATCCACTCAACATGCCCAAACCAATGTAAGATGCTTTTTACACATTGCCCTATTGAAACCTTTCGAACCGCACTCCTTCCTTCAGCACCCATTCATTACTTACCGACTCTGTCCATACGAGTTTTTCAACATACATTTCTTAGACATATCATTCCAACCGCATTCACCTTGCTCGTTTGTTTCTCCTGACAAACCCACACTTCACACCCGTAAAACAATGTTGTCATATGTTGCAAACAACCTTGTAATACAAGGGTGACGCCTTATATACCCTGATTTTGGAAGGAATTACAGTCTTAAAGGCCATTTTTTCTACTAGAATCCTACTTTAGCCCCCTAGCTGTAAAAGTCGATACTAGACTTAACGCACTTGTGTTGAGCGTATAAATATAATGTATATACGTGACACGTCAACGGGTCAATCAGTTGACCCTCTCAGCACGTTTCGTTCGCTGGAATCCGTCAGGGGACGGATTAAAATGGCGCGCTGGCAACACCGCTCGGGAGTTTAACTGCGCAGGAATGCTTGTCAAGACCACGTGCTAACGCAGGTTTCTGGTACCTTGGAGCGATAGTAGGCAATCCCGGGGTCACGACACCATCTAGGGTCTCGACACTCGAGTAATTATCAAGGGGTTGCCTACATTATTTTAATGTACGACAGAAAGGATTTTAAACAACCCCGGTTAGTTGTGGTGCGGCTTTTATAATCCTGTAGGCACACTTTAATTATGAATGACTTTGACTTGGTCACCTTTAGAAACATTTATAGGGCACCAAATACCGCAAACGTTGGGTGCAAATGGAAAAGGCCTTGCGTAAGAATGAGAAGAATGTTAAATGAAATAATACCTCATTGGGGGTCGCACCCACGAAAGGTTGTGCAGTAAATTGTAAAATATCTCGGGCACATCGATTGCATTCAAGTTTTACCTCAAGACTGTTCACGAGGCATATGTGATTGAATACAATATTACGAGCAATGCTATAGTTTCTTTGCTTTTGGTAGAATAAATCATTGATAATTAAATATAGTATTTATATTTACTATAATACAAGTCTAACTTTAAATGGTAACTGTCTTTATTAACAATTTTATGCCTAATAAAAACACATATTCTTTATTTCATATATTTCTAAACGTCAAACATAGGGATAGCAATCCAAAAGCCGATATCGAACGTGTTTTACTCCCTGAAATTGTATACAATACAAAACGTTGTGCAAAGCAGATCTTCCACAATCTTTGGTGTTCACGCTACGCCATATTTGGATTAGAATTTATTGTACAACTTTTTTTACAATAAGTTGTGTCGTGTGTAACAGGGTTTTAGAGTAGACTGCACGGTATGAGATTCTGATACACGCACGACACGCAATCCTTCTTCCCAGGACCTGCACCCTTTTGTTTACTCATCCCTCCCTCTTTTGCTCTAATTCTCAACTTCCCGTTGTTTTGAATGTCACGCAAGGGGGTGGTGAACGGCTCATTGTCCGGAACTTGCTGCGGCACAAGCCGGGTTTACCTTAAAAGCCAATTACTGTATTATTACCCTTTACATGGCTCGCGTCACGCAACCTTTACACGACCTTTATTCGTTTTGGTACAGTGGCTAAAGGCTAAACTTAACATAAAACACACACACACACACATATATATATGTAGTATTCCCCCTCCTGTTTTTGCACATAAAACACTAATTTTTACTTAATTCCCCATAGTTATCGTTTTCAAATAAACATGGTAATTTGTTCAGATCGGTGTTTAAAAACGATTACTTATAGGCATGGTCATCGAACCCAAGACATTTAGCTTATCGCGCGCCCACACATAATATTGTAGCTGTGTTTGGGAACGTCACATGGTCCCAACCAAATAATAATTCTATTATATTAAGCTATTTGTGATATTATCTTTTCATGGTAGAGTGGTTAGGAAGACAGACTAAGTTTTAACGGATTCTTGTTGTGTTTATCGCGTTAAACAAAAGTTAAAATATGCTTAGAAATATATTATCTTTATATTATATTATTATTATTATTATTGAAAAATGAAAACGGGAATGATCCCGGACTATTCAATGGTAGAACGTTGACGTGCTAAGCCAAGGGTCCCAGGTTCCATTCCTGTGTTCGGGTTTTATTTTTTTAAATTTACTAAACCGATACTTAAGAATCAAAAAGCCAAAGCTATTACTAAGTTCAGTCATAATTAATACATAATCACTTAATTTCTTCGACCCATGTTAACTGGGCCAGCTTTGTCAAAACATTCAAAAAGTAAATAATGCTTTGTTCGATCTCAACCAAATTAGGAATAGGTTCTACACATATCCTCCTATGAATTTATGATTTTATTTCTGATGCAGGTGTGAATCAAGCCAAGAATGCACATGGTTCCGAGAAAGGAGTAGTAATGATGCTTGGGAGTCAACGAACTTTGTTTTCATGGTAACCACTAACATAGAGAAATGTATACTTATGTGTACGTATACGTATGTGTTATTCCTTTCTCTATGCCACTAAGGACTCTTGGGATGGGCGAAACAGTGATTTTACGATATCGGTGATCACAGTGACCTTGATTTTAAAAGATCAGTGATTTATACCTGTGATTATTCACAGTGATCGTCAGTCACTGTGTCAGCACTTGTAAAACTAGCATTTCTTTCACAGCCGTTGCACGTGTGACGCTGTAGTCATTGTTTACGACATTTTGTATAAGATAAACAATATTATATACAACATTCCATTCTGTTCTCGGTCTAAAAAATGCGGTGCGTTGCGGGTTGGCTCCGTGGAGCCATAGCTTAACGATGCAATACAATAAAAGGTTTTCACCTTATAACAATCATGGTGGAAAAGTTGTCTTGAAGTAGGTGGAATGAAATTTCAACCAACTTGCGCCACACTCGTAGCGATTAAATTTCTTTACATATACTAAATGTGCCAATGTTGTCCAAAACTTAAAAAATATATCTTTATTTAGATTCATTCAAGCTTTAAAAATGTATAATATACTTGAACTGACGGTAAGCTATGAAGGTAAAAAGTTTTTTTTAGCACTGCGTCTTACTACCCGTTCGGGATATACGCCTGTACTAATTACACTAATGGTTATGAAGGCTTAATTTAGAGGATATGTACTTACACTTGCGTGGAGGGATGGTTGATAACCATTAGGGGAAAACCTCATTGCACCTGACCGGGATCGAACCCTGATATCTCCGCCTTCGGCAGTATAGTCCAACACGAGGGTAGCGCGTTAGACCACGTGGCCACCGAAGCGGGCGATAAAAAGTTTAGTAGTTAAACATACATACCTTAAACACTTTGTTAAAATAGTTGTACAATTTTTTAATGATGTGAACATAACCGAAAGTTTTATAATAATTATTATTTTATTAGAATTGAACAAAAACTTGATAAATACCTTCGCTTAGGACATGGTTAACAGCTGGAATATTAATTCACATTTATTGACCTATTGTAATATTTATATTTTCACCCGCACATATGGTCGGTCACAAGGGCGTAAGCATTGCTGGTGATGGAGAGCTTGAGGTTCGAATCTAGACGGGGTGCACTGTGGTTTGGTTTTGTCATTCTCGACACTAATGTGGGTGCACTTAATCCATACGACCTTTCTCTTTGATTAACCCCATTAATAATCTTTGAGTTGAACGTTATGATTAAAATTACACTACACTTGGCCTATAACCTGAACGGGTAGTAAGACGTGGTGCTAAAAAACACTATACTTTCAAATAAATAGGATCTGCCTCAGTGGCCACATGGTCTATGGCGTCACTCTTGTGTTATACTGTCCGATTGAACGTTGCCCACAGAGTCCACCCTTGGGTGTTGTCTACACGTCGTACCCGTAATGAGATGATGATAGTGATGATTAAAGTGTGTAGACAGGAGTGTTCTTTAACTTAACCAACCAAACCGCGGTGATCGTTGGGATAATCCCCCTTTATGGAAATATAACCAAGGTATCAGCCGGAAACCGAACCTAGAACCCCTATGTTCGTAGCCAGGTGCGCTGACCACTACACCAAGGGACCGGTTTTCTGCTAGTTGTCATTTATCTACATTCCCACCGTGGATAGGGTATAGCTAGTCAGACTCAGATAGGAAGGAACATTTTTTTGACAAATTTTAAAACGTTATTGAAACAATTTTCATCTATTCATACGTCAAGACATGTGCCACTAATAAACACATAGTGACATATAACACTAATAACATAGTAAAATGTTATCAAGATTGTCCTCAAATAAGTTTGTTCTTTCTGAAAGGTATTTGTTCGCTGTCTACGCCATTCAGGAGCTCCCAGGTGCGTGAGCAGCTAATAATTAATGATTGTAAAATAGCTTGTTTTTTTAACCGCGTCTTAGAACGTGTTTGGTTTGTACGCCTGATGTGCTAATTACGCTCATGTGTAAGGCATAAGGAAGGTTTGATTTAGAGGAAATGTATCCGCATTTACGTGCAGGAAAACCATTTAGGATAAACCACCTTCAGTACACGCGACCGGTATTCGAACCCAAATCTTCTTGACATTGGCAGAGTAGCAAATTAGTGGTGTGAATAAAATATAACAATTTATACGTATTACTCTCCCACTTGCTGGGTTATTCTAACGAATGCGACGCATCATCTTTGCGGAACGTGTTTGTTTGGTGGGCAGTGCCTCCGCGCGATGAGTGTTTCTCTGGTGATGTCACTGCCGAGATGAGGAGGTAAGGTGTATTCCCTCTCTCTCTTTAGAAATTATTTCTCTTCGCACACAAATAGCGCACGAGGTGTGCCTAGAATTAGAGCTCCGTATAGTGAGAGTACGACCATCAAGCTTCGTCTGCTAGGAGGCCGGCTTAACTGACCTAACCAGGACATGACGCCGGTAGATTGGAATATCTCTATAACGTGTCACAATCTAGCTTGGATCATTACAAATATATTGGCATAGTTTAAATAGTATTTCATATAAATACAGTAGCCCCATGACTTCTTTGGTGCTGACTGACAGCTGACGGCTTTGAAAAGTTACCAGATCAAATTATGTATTCCTACGCCGAACCATATGATATGCAAAAAACAGGTGTTTAGAGCCTGTTACTTCTGACAGTCTAAATTTACGTATATACCTAAATGTTGACTGTCAGAAGTCAGCTGTGAGCTGTCAGTCAGCACCAAAGAAGCCACGGGGCTACTTTACATCCTAGGAAAAAAATATGATTGTGTTTAAGCCACCTCTTGGACTTTTGAACTCCTGATACATAAACTCGGATTTTAACTATTGCCTCGAGTTTGGGTTATATAAAAAATATGTTTATAAATTATTATACTGAACATTACATTATTGGAGTTGGATCCATTTGTTTAAAGCTGTAGTACGCGATTGATCACCTTAAAAAATCAACACACTTTAAAAAAAATCGTAGACAGACGATATAGCTAGATTTAGTATTAAGTATGATAAATAAATACACATTTACAAAATCTTAAATACATTGACATTTTGATCAATGACATAGAAAAGTACAGTCCTTACAAAAACACGTTGTTGAATGTATTAAATGAATTTGTAATATTACGTTGGCATTTTTAAAGAATAATTTGTGATATCGTTGTTAAAAAATATGTTAGTATAGTTAGAATCGAAACTGTGCTTAGTTTACATTGATAATGTTGACCTATTCATATCCCGACCAGCTCTGTGGTCTGGTGGTCAGCGTATTTGGCTGACAATCCAAGGGTACCGGTTTCTATTCCCGGTCATTTTTTTATTTATTTTTTTAGTGCAAACGTTCTATTATTGGGCTCAGATTAGGATATCTTTATTTTCCGTCCACCTCCAAAACGCAAAAGGCAATAGAAAACGTCGAGTATCAATCACCCCGCCTAGAAATAGGTCACAAATTTTTAACTCTGAAATAAATGTAAAACCAATTTATTGATATCTTATCACGACATAAAAAAACATATTGATGCATGATTAATTATTATTAGGGTTACCAAACACAAGTCAAAATCGAAAAGAATTGTCATGACAAAGCCGTGAAGTTTTTCCCGGCTACCAATTCAATCTCGACTTTCGATTGAGCAAAAATAATATTATTTTTTAATTATTTTGGTCCAGAAGGTAGTTTATGGAATCCTACGTCCTTTTATCAATGTGGTCTGCATCCAAAAGCAAAATATTTTGCCGTAATTTCGAGTAATAAGTGAAAATGTCTCAAAAGAAATAAATTTCCCATAAGAGCCCAGCAGTCTGCATGAGCCCAGTTAGGTCATTGGCGAGCGCGGGAGTCACGTGGGCCAATCACAGCCCGCCCTTGTCGGCAAGTGCCAGTTCAATCGTTGGCCGTACCTTACTAAAGAGAGCTCTTGCCTAGAATAACGTGCCGCGTCGTGTGATGGTAGAAAGGATCGTGACAGAACCTGTGTTTTCGTGAAATGAGAATTGTGCTCTCTCTCTCTATGATGTATTCTCTTTTTGGAACACACGTTTTTTCCCCCTTAGCACCGTTTGGGCTATTTAACACTTTTGTACATATTGCGCTAATGCTATTAGGAATCAGTAAGGTTATTTTTAGAGGAAATCTCAGTACACCCAACCGAGATTCGAACCTTGATCTTCCCGTCATCGGTGGACTTGGGCCCCAGTTGACTTGGGCCCCAGTTGACTTATAAACTTAACAAAAGATCTCGGGATCACCCATTGTTTCTCTTATCTACCTTGATTTTTTTTCTCTCCATACATATTTTATTTATGTCTTAAATCCATCCTTTTCTCAAATAATTAAGCTCACACCTTTATTGAAAAACACATAGAATAGATCAAATGTACATTTATACATACATCTATTTAATTTTCTTATAACACTACCTATTATGAGCGATCTAAGCTATTTTGGCTATGCTCGGATTTTTTTAAAGGGCTTACATTTGGAGGGTACAGGGGAAATAGAGGGAAAGTCACACCACATACATTCTCCAGGACAACAGCCTTTATACCTCAAATCCTATATGGACCCCAGAAAATACCTTTTTGATAAAATTAATTTAAATTATGCAGACACCTTTCAACCATGATCTAAAATGCATGTAAAGTATCATGATTGTCCAACAGATGGCAGAACTATAGTATCATTTTGGTAGGAAAACAGTAGAAGCTAGTTACTAAAGTTACTAAAACAGTCGTAATATATTAATAGGTACATCAATTCATGTTGTCTGCAGCTGTCATCTTTGTTAAATACCTATAGAATAACACAAATAATAAAGTAAAATGTTACCATAGTGGGCTGCAAAGAAATATATTTGAATATTTTCTAATGTTCTTCCAAACAAAGTCAGGGTATAACTCAATTTGAGCTAAAATCGAACCTCCCCCCCTTTATTTTCTCCTCTGTCCTTCATTTGCGAGTTCTAAAAGAAGTCTCAAATTTCAACTGTTGATGAAGATGTAGTTTTCATACCTGATCGACTGAAAATTGCACTGAGATCACACGGATGATCGCGATCGACTAGTTGCCGATACCTGTTATAGATCTTTCGTGTATTCATAGACAAAGTTGCGCTCAACAGGCGTAAAAGGGCTGGCTGGACAGAATACGATGTGAGTCACACATAGTTTATACTTCCATTCGCCAAAATATTATAGTCTTAAGACAAGGGGCTGAAAAACTATTTTTCTGGGTGCCACTTAAGACAAGGGGTTGAAAACTTTTTTGGGTGCCACTTAAGATAAGGGGCTGAAACCTACTTTTGTCTGGGTGCCACTTAATACAAGGGGCTGAAGACTTATTTTTCTGGGTGCCGCTTAAGACAAGAGGTTGAAGACTTATTTTTCTGGGTGCCGCTTAAGCGGACTCGTGCATAGGAAAGGCTATCTATCCTTGTAGTTACACTTCTGGGACTGGGATGAGGAAGGTAGAATATAAAGGAGATGCACCTGTATTTGTGTGGTGGTATTGTGGGAAAACCACCCAAGAAAGAACACGTCAGTATCCCTGTCTAGGATTCGAACCTTGACCTGGCCGTCATTGGCAATCCAACCTGGACGAAACGAACGCCTTTGTCCGCGGGCTCACCTGGTGCTGAGCTTACTTTAGCTGAGCTCAGTTTGTTATTGAGCCTTGAAATAGGCGGTTAACGAATATATCAATGTTGTTCAAAGCTTAAGTCGTTCCAAAGGCAGTTTAATATAGTTTTTTTTTCACCAAAGGGAATGAGGGTTTCTTTTTTAAGGACACTCACAGTTTTGTGTGTTGAGCAAAAGAAACGTTGTGAATTTCTCTGGCTTGTCACTTACTTCCCCGCCATTCCCTAGGTACACTTGAAATAGCACTGTCGACAACTGTTATCAGTAACACTCTTGGTGGTTCTGTTATCCTGTTCGCGGTTCTGTTCGGGAGGCGTCCTTTCATATGTATTGCTATTTCGCCAGGGGGGGCGGGACTTTCTTTTGTTCTGGTTATTTATGAACGTCCTGTGGACAGGTGGCGGCCAGCCACTTCCTCGTCTGTTTCCGTTGTGTGCACAGCTTGCGGGGTGCTGAAACAATACGCCTTTCAATCAACTATCCGATAACAGGCTTGGAGAGTAGCAATTCAAAACTTGAGACTCTAGACCAGTAGATTCTGAGTTGTTTCGTTCAGAAAATTAAAAATCAACGCCTGGAACAATATGTAGCCACAAATTATTGTTCGAGCTACTTCTTGATATGACTTAGGTAAGATGGGTTCGTTCTAATCCGTCGGAAATCGAACGTGGGGACCCTTGCCTTAGCGCGTCAATGCTCTACCACTGATCCAGGATTCGTCCCTTGCTCAGGGCGATTATTCACTTCTTGTATAGCTCATTGATAGAGCACTGGTGCGTTAAGCCAAGGATCCCGGGTTCTATTCCTGTGTCCATGGCCGTGTTCGAATAGGCTGCGTACTGTACACTTGTGCACTTTAATAAAACATTGTTCTGGCTCCCCTAAGTGCATAAAACTATTCCGACAGCACAATAAACTCGTAGCTACCTAGTGGCCAACTATGAAAGCTGTGTTTCCATAACGAGATTGATATTTTATAGGATTTAGTCTATTTTGCCATATGATTGCTATTTTCCTGTTATTTATCTTATATTAATAAAGTATTATTCTTAAACTTTCATTTGTAATTTTACAAAACAAATGTTTTGAACTAAAAATGTATTTCCTTTAAAATGAAGTTTTTATGCTACACAAAGAATTATTAAAGTGCGCTGTAAGGGATGCATCAGCACACGTTAAGAGAATTCGGACACCCTCAAAAATGACTTCTACCCTTTAAGTCGATGCTACTGCAATTTTAAAACCAGTAAAGTGCACAAGAGTGCGTAGTTCGCAGACTATTCGGACATGACCCAGGTGTCAGTTTTCAAAATTACGAACTAATAAATAGGATATTCAGAGTATGTTCCTGCTTATTATTTCGATATCAATACCAACTGCTATCGATACTTTTCCGATACTTGATATGGGTACAGTATCGATACTTTTCTTTCAACACAAACCATCTATCATCAGACAAGCAGACACCCCACAGACTGATCTGAGGTATCGGCGGGACTGGGTCAAGAGTTCCTCGACCCGTAATCGACACCACGCGGGGAGACAAGCTTGTTCTAAAACCGCAGACGAACTTGATGAACCCGTACCGGCCCCTCGACTGTACTTGGGTGTGTTACAGTAGGTTCACATCTTGCGGTTTACCGAGACGTTTTTCTTATGCAGTTTTCGCAACTATATGCGTGTGTTCTCACATGGTGGCTACAAACAGGGAAAACAAGGAACGCCTGGAGAAGTCAGGGAATTTTTGGATGACATAGAAAACAGTGAAATTTCAGGGAATTTAACTAAAAATAAGGAAAAGTCAGGGAATTAAAAAATATGTCTAAATACCTCATTAATTTCGCAACTAAACACTAAAACAAAATAAAATTTTTAACTTTTAAAATAACTGATAAAACCGTTTATGTTTAGTAGATACAAAATTGTTTCTAAATATCTGATCAGTAATAAATAAAACTAGTCATCATTCGCCATTAAAACTGAAAAAAAGTAGTCAGGGAAAATTGAAAAATGTTGCCCGGAAAACCTGTAAAAGTCAGGGAATTTTGTAAAATATGTTTTGTAGCCACCCTGTCTCATTATACTGTAAAACCCAATGCGGTAAAGAATACTGAATAGTTTATTTTTGCTGAAAACTGAATGGGGGGTACGGGGTACGGTACAAAAAAACCGAAACGGTCGCAGTGGCTATAGTATCTAAACGAAAGAATTCACACAGCTCGGTTCTTTATACCGTACGCCGCCTGCGCGCCGTTTGAGGAGGGAGGGGTCGGCTGCACTTGTTTAGGCGTGTTTGGACGTGTTTTCGTAATGGATACAATTAATGTGGAATTACTTATAACATGGATTGAAGAAAGACCCGTCATATGCGATAAAACATTAGAAATATATAAAAACAAAGTCTTACGTGAAACGGCATGGAGGGATATTTGTGTAATATTGAAAGAAGATTTCGAAAAAATTGATAAAAACCAAAGAC
Organism: Timema californicum; assembly: GCA_902141385.1. Taxonomy (NCBI): domain Eukaryota; kingdom Metazoa; phylum Arthropoda; class Insecta; order Phasmatodea; family Timematidae; genus Timema; species Timema californicum. Next base: position 41,463 of record CABFOW010003765.1, on the reverse strand, counting down.
AAGAATATGGTAAGTTTTATAATTGATATATTACACAGCATAATTTATTAATCAGTCAAACCAATAGCTTAATTTTGCCACGGAACTGATCCATATTCAGACACGAAATAATCGGCAAACATATTTCTAATTGTATTAGCTGTAATACCACCACGTCCTTGTTGTTCCCCTGGCATGTTTTGAAAACACACACTTTAATTTTGATCACTAAGATTTTGGAAATTCACTCCATTTTTTTCTGAAATAAGGTTATGTAAAACAGTGCGTGCTTTAATTATCTTAACCGCCGCGTCATAATTGACGTCCAAGGGCCTATGAAAAATTCTCCATTTGTTTGCAAGGATACCAAAAGTGGATTCCACATACCTTCTAGCTCTTGTCAAACGATAATTACAAACTTTTTTTTTGTTTAAATGTGTTCTTCCAAAATGTTCACTCATTGCGAAACCTTCATCAGCGATAAGAACGTAGGGAACGTTTTCTTGAGAATTTGGGTGTAAATGCTTCGGTTCCGGTACTTGCAAAGTATCACATCTCAATTTCCCCAGAAGTTTTACTTTTGAAAATTGAAGAATCGCAGTCTCTACCATAATATCCACTACTTACAAATATGAATCTGTAATTATAGCTCACAACAACAACAACAACAAGGCAATTGAAAAGTACTCCTTATAATTGAAAAACATTGAGCCACTGTTTGATGGTTTTCTAACTCTAGTATGTTTCTCATCTATGGCACTAATACAGTGGGGGGAATCAGCATTTTTTTAAAAAACCTTTTGCTATTTGTTCCCATTCCTGAGCTGTAGGAAGGTGCCCAAATTCGTCACATAAATTGCTCCATATTTTGAGCGTCACTTCTTTAATGATAGCGTTGATTGTTGAGATGCCGACTCTGAATGAATAATGCAAATCTTTATATGAACATCCAGAAGCCATACATCTGAAAAAACACACAATAATATCTAATTATTTTGCAGGTAAATTAATTATGAAAAAATGGACTCGGGTTCGAGACAGCTAGATTAAAGATCGCAAAAAGAGGAAAGATCAAAATAAATCTGGTTCCTCTGCTAGTAAATTCAAATGATATAAATATTCTGATCAGATGCAATTTCTCAAAGTTACAGATACAGCAGTGGGTCAAGAAAGCGGAGAAACTAATGAAAGTGGAGAAGGAAGCGCAAGCCACGTTGAAGAGGGAACTGAAAATGCAACAAGTGCAGAAATAGAAAACAATACCTACAGGGGAGAAAAATACAAATTAAGGAAGTACAGAGATATCGGACAAAGGAAGAAAAAAATACAAAGTTGAAGAGGAAACAAAACGAAGTCGACGATAAAATTATCATATTTCTTGATAATGTTAGCACTAAAAATCAGAAAGAAGAAGATCCATAATTACATTTTTTTTAAAGTCTTTTACCCATTACTTCAAAACTCAACACAGATAAAATCCTTCAATTTCAAGCGGGTGTCATTAACCTGTTAAAAGTATTTAGAGACATAGACAAACTAATTATTACCAAAATCCAGGATATACTACCGCACATGATCAAAATACAGGGTACTCGACAAATTCACTGGATAGTTAGTTATTCACCCCATTCAACACCAGATCTACAATCGCCAGCTTCCGATTTGAATAATACGGAAGACATATAGGACTTTTCTAATTTTTGAATTACTTACATATTTAATTTCGATCAAAATATTGTATGATTATATTATGTGAGTATTATGTTTGCCAATAAATATAAATTAGGAAAAAGTTATGACTATCGATTCTTTCTTAGTGGAACAGTTAATTCATTTTATTTATTTGCCTACCCTTAAAAAAATAAACTACAGAGATTACAACATCTATATATACCCAATTAACTGAGTTTCCTTCCAAAAACCCTTTGATTATAGAGAGACTGATCAATTTATTTAACTAATGCATATTGCCAACTTCTCTTCTGGACTAATACTGTTTCTCATAAACATATCTTGTTTTTTCACATCTCCTTCCAATCTTCCTAGAAGTTCGTTAAACGCTGACATCGACATGCGAAAATAATTGTAGAATTCGGTTTAATCACTTCACAATTCTAACATGAGTGTCCAAAAGTGACCCAGATTTAAACGCCGTGATACAATAGGATGCTCCCAAAATCTTCTGTGATTTTGTTTATTTTTTCTACGCCTATTATACCAGTAAATAACCAAGGTCGCAACGTCGTCGTCGTCCATCTTTCACGAAACTGCAGCAAACTGAACACAAAACGTATGCTGCTCCGAACCGGTTCTACCTCATAATGTGAATGTGTATGAGAGAACCGAATCGAATAAACCTTAAGGTGCGACAGAAGGAAGTGCAAGTCTTTTTACAGTTTTTATAGAATTGAATTTTTTTTACCAAAATAAATCAAATGTTTCTCCAATAGCAACATAGAGTTTAGTTTTCTACACATGCTAATATCAACAGATCTTGAATATCACTCAAGGGCGTCCTGGAATTTTGTCAAAACCTTTCCTCTTTATTTACAATATTTTGACAAAATTCCAGGACACCCTTGACAGATATTCAAGATCTGTTGATATGAGCATGTGCAGAAAACTAAACTGTTGCTACTGGGAAAATTTTTGATATATTTTAGCCAAAAAAAGTAATGCTATAACAACTTTCAAATTACTCGAGCACCCTTCTGCCGCACCTTAATAATGTGAACTTAGCCTTGGAGGTGCATTATTCGTGAGAGTGACGACGGCAAGGTGACGGCTGTGACGTCTCAAGGTCGCGTGACTGTCGGTCATGACTGTTGGTTGGTTGACCTACAAATCGCGGCGATGAGAGTCCCAGGTGGCAGGCACACGGACATTCCTAAAGTCGTCTGTGTATCTCGTCACTCGACACCACGGTTTGGATCTGGTCTGGGGTCGGACAAAAGTGTACCGCTAGCCGAACTGTTTTACGTGGGACCATCAAACGTCTCTTTCGCGTATAGTAGGATTCTGACCGGAAGACACTTTTATAAAATACAAACACATTTTTCTTGCTGTCATTTTACTTTATTATTAGAATACTTACGTTCAATAGTGACAGCTGCATATCACATTACTTGACGCATGCATATGTGAAACTAGATCCATACCCTAATTTTGGTTGGAAGGTCTTATTTCGTACCAGAATCTTACTGTAAACTAGTATTTTGGTAGGATAAAGGCCTTTCAGAACTTTGGAAAGGTCGTTTTGGAAGGCTCTTTATTTTGCCGAAACACTAACACACAATAGGGTTCTGGTACGAAATAAGGCCTTTTAAAACCGGTTTTCTATAATCATCATGGTGTAGTAACTTTTCTAACTTTTCTTACTACCCGCTTCAGTGGCCAAATGGTCTAAGGACGGTTCCCCCACCTGTTTGTACCGTAAAGCACATTCAAGACAAACGGTAGTGCGGTGGGCACCATTTCATTTTTCAATGCACATTCACGTGGGAGGAGAGTTGGGAAGGAGGTTGGTGTTTCAACCCCCTGGCCCCTCCCGCTTTAAATAACTAAATAAATAAATACTGCGTTATTTACGGTTTTAACAAGATCAAATAAAGGTATTGTAAAATATATAACTACTCACCACCATTTTGGTAGTTAAGTACATTAAAGAAAAAGTTCTGTGACTTGTTAAGTCAACAGAGCTGGGTAGACCAGGACACAATATTGACAAAGAAATAGGAAGTAGGTTATGAGTGGAAAGAAAGGCGGGAGGGGGTAGGTCTTTGAGATTAGGAAGGAGCAAAACCTTTCAGCTTGAAACTATTAGAATGTTGGATCAGTGGACAAGACCTAGCAAGCCGGTAGTGGGAAATATATAGCTTGAATAAAAACTGACCCGGCCACAGGCTGGAAACAGTAATGGCTTTTTAAAAAAAGATCAGAGTACACATGGCAAATGAGTCGACAAATAAAGAGGAATGAGAGGGGGATTGAACAAGCAGAGTGAATTGGGGACGGGAGGCTGAGCTCGGAAAGGAGACATTGAGTAATTAATTATCACACACGTGTATAACCTGAACAGGGTCTTTACATAACAATTCACTGGAATTTGTCAACATGTTGCAGTAACCTCATGGCTTCTTTGGTGCTGACTGACAGCTTTAAAAAGTCACCAGACCAAATTACATATCCTTACGCCGAACCAGATGATCTGCAAAAACATGTGTTTAGCATCTGTCACTTTTGACAGTCAAAATTTAGATGTATACCTAAATGTTGACTGTTAGAAGTCAGCTGTGAGCTGTCAGTCAGCACCAAAAAAGCCATGGGGTAACAAGTGTAGAGATGAGTTTTTTTAATCACCCAAGACGTTCACTGATGTGCTGTAAAAACGGGAATATTTCTTTTATAGCAAAACATTAGCTTTTAATAAAATTAATGTTACTTAATGGTTGATATCGTTGGTATACGTCGGTAGGCGAAAATCTATGAAAAATTAAACTTAAATAGATTTGAGATAAATTTGTTACGTCCTTCGCCCTCTTTTTTTGTTTATGGCATAATGTGAATGCAGCCTACACATTTACCTCGTGTTGTATTTGTCTTAGCCCAAAATTTCGGAAAATGGCTATTTACCATGCTCGGTGGTTAGGTAACGACAAAAAGCATTTATGCACATTCATCTAGAGCAAAATTGCCTTTCTATAAATCACTCTGTGGAAATTCGACTACAATATCACGCTTGAAAAGTGTATAAATGACCTACCAAACTTGAGAAAGAAATGCATTTAACAAATTTTGCCCAAATTTTCTACTCATAAACCCAAAACCTATCAAGGCTAGAAAATATTACATTTTATCAAAGAACAAATTGCTCTCTAGTTCACACATACCTACTTGTTTTATTTGTTTTTAAAATGGCTATATTTATGAAATAAGTGTTATCATGCCCACCTTATCAAGCTTACCTTATTCAAGATTACCAACACTTTTAATAGAAAATTTCCATAATTTTTTTGTGTGTGTGTTATTTTTTCTATTTAGAATCAAGGTAAGGGAACCTAAGTGCTTTTAATTTATTTATATTTTATAATATCTATAAACTTGTTTCTTGATGAGAGTCGATCAAGGTCGCTCTTTGTACCATTGACCTACTTTTCGATTATCTCCTTATCACTGTCATTTTTTATTGTCATCCAAACGCGACTTAAATTTAGATTAATGACCATAGTTTTACAAGGTGTTCTGTTACTTTTATGTTTGGATTAGGGAATTATTTTTTTCCTGTTTGTATTCCTGGCTCTTAAGTAGACTGCAAATAAATGTATAATGTATGCAACTTTTTATATTTAGTTAAAATGTATAATAAGTTAAAATTTGAAAATGCAAATGATTGTCATGGTATTAATATCATAATTTTGGATTGATTAGGATGTTGCTCTATCCCCGGGCCAACTGGTTAACTCGGTAGACTACAGATACTGGTTATTTGAGTTATAATTGGTATGACCTAGTATATTGCAGTAAAATTTCCCATATCCGGGCATCTAATATCCGAAACGGATAACAACATTTTTATGTATTTAGTTCATTAGCTGAACTGCCAGTTCTAAAGGTTTTACGTCGAAATACATCGAAACAAAAAGTCAAAAGAAATCTTAAGACTCCTTTTAAGAAGAAATGATAGATCTAGTTTTGTTGTGTGTTTAACTCGTTTTTTAGCACCACGTCTTACTACCCGTTTGGATTATACGCCTATGTACTAATTACGCTAATAGAATTAGGGATTAGGAAGGTTATATTTAAAGGAAGTGTACCCGCATTTGTGTGGAGGGAGAGTGGAAACCCGTTTTTTGAAACACCCTCATTACACCCGACAGAGATTCGAAACTCGATATCCCCGTCATCGGCAGTTGCGTGCCCACTGAATCGTGTTTTGTTATATTTATTAACCATTTATTTAAATACTGCATGTACTTTTAGGTTACTATGCATGTTAGGTAATCTATACATTTATTTACCTTTTAACTATTCAGAGGGGTATTAATTTCATATCCGAAACGGGTTATCTCGGTTATCATAGGTTTTACTGTACACTTGTTCTACTGTCCATGTATCATGGTGCTTGGTGTTTACCACCATCCTATGCTTCCCAAGGTTAATTTCAAATATATGGTGTGTTAGTTTTTGACCCTGATTTTTATGGAGTGCACTTTAAATACCATATTGAGAGTTTTATAAAAGTAATCATAAGCACCTTGATTTTCTTCTTAACCTTCATAAGAACAATTCTCTGATAAAAACAACCGAGTTGTTAATCTAATTATGACTCTGATATCAATCTCAACCATAACTTTAGTGTTTCATTGTCCCTCACCTTACTAGGCCTAAACCTTTCTAAATCTCTCTTTCCGCGCTTTGCTGGTTTTGCGGCTTGTCTATATTGCACAGCTTTGTATTTCATCTTTGTTCCTTACTCAAGGCAAGTTCAACATATTAGAAGAATTAAAAGTCTCTTGATTTGTAGTCGTGAAGTGGGTGTCAAAACAAAAGGGATTATTTTAATGAACTAAGTTAGGTGGCCTAGTGGTCTAAGGGTAAGGTGTCGAACTTCTCTGCTGGGGTCCGGGGTTCAATCCTCGGTCCCGGCACAGATATATCTGATTGCCAAACCCTTCCTTCACCTCTGACAAGACGTGTATTAATCACAACTTGTGAATGTGGGGAATGCCAGGCCTCCGCCGTGGTTCGGATCTCACGTTAAACTGTAGGTCCTCCATTTTCATCTTACAATCACCCTACTCTACACATTAGCGTAAGTGCGTATAACCCGAGCGGGTAGTAAGACGCGGTGCTAATAATAATAATAACAATTCAATGACCTAAACTCTTGGTATTTTTGAAATGGTTGCTTGCGTGCTCGTATTGTAGCCTCCTTGTATTGGCGAACTTCCACAATCGTGCTCGCGTTTTGTTTTGCTTAACCCAAAATATTTATTGTTCCGGTTCCTCGGTTGTCCGTTTTAAACTAAGTTATAGTAAACATTAACATACCTTGGTGTCGCACTAAGCCAAAGGTTCATGTTCGATTCATGTGTAATTTTTCAATTTAAATAATGTAATTTAGTCGTATCTAGTGTTTGTAATAATATCTCGTGAGAGTTACACATTAAAAAAATTGATATTAAGGTACAAACTACTTTAATAACACTAAACAAAATTATTACTTAACTTTTTTAGTAGTGGGGGGCCCCGCAAATGAAGTTAACCCAGGGCTACACGTCTGCTAAGGTTGGCCCTGTCACTTGCACTATCAGACACTTTAATATTTATTAGGTAAATAGGCCTACCCTGTATTTTACATTAGTCTCTTTGTTGCGTATTATCTTTTACTGTGGTTGGTGCAAGAAATACTACTTTTAAATACACCAGTCTTCTAGTCCTAAAGGTCGTATTTCAACTCAATTTTAAAGCACACAATAACTGCACAGAATACTGTTAATTTATCATTTAGGGCTTTAGGTCTATTTATATGGATTAATTCAAAATTCACAGTGAAATATTTTTCACCCTGATGAAAATCGAACCCAAGATTCTTCTGTTTGTAGTCAGATACTCTACCACTGGTACTAAAATATCCCTCAGCGGCTAGTTATAAGGACTGAGCCAAGACTCAAACTCAATCCGTACTTGCCGGCGAAGATCGCACTGCAAGTTGTTGTAAACAATGCTTGTAAACACGATGCCCCCCCTCCCTCTCTCTTGTAATTGCTCCCTGAGCTGTTGCGGTTCTTCCCCCTCCTTGCCCTTCAGACATGACTGTGTGACGTCCCGCACGACTCGGATCGCGCCAAACATTGCGGTCCCTTTTGGTGTTTTTTTGCTGTATTTATTTTGATTAGATCTTGTTCAAATCTCAGTCGTAAACTTCAAGTGGGAATTTATCAAAGTTATTTTGAGTGCTAATACTAATCCACCCGGTTTTACAAGATAACTTGAATTTCAAATTTAATCTTACTATATAAAATAAACTTATGTTTGAGTAAAACATTAACATGTAACATGCCCGTATCATAATTCTTTATTTTAAATGACGATTAGAGATATCGATAAATATTCAAAGATAACTAGTTAAAGCGATATTAAGGTTATTTTATATAAGCATAAGTACACGTCGTTGCGCTTTTCTTTGCTTATAACAAACAGAAAAAAAAATCAAAATTTTAAAATCCCAACTTTGAGTGCACATGTTCGTGCACAGGGATTAGTAATTTTTAAATTTCAGCCTTCTCTGCTGTATATAACGCGCAACGCTCATGAAAGGTAGATACACAAAATCTTCATTTTATTAATAGAACAAATTATGTAAAGCTCATAACCAATGCTTCAGGCAGCCTATAAAAATATTGGATATAATGATCAATGTTTCCTGAACAGCAAAATGCTACTAGACCTAATTTCACATATTTATACGTTGATTCATGTGATATGCAGTCAATTATGATAGATATTAGCTATATAATTATATAATAACACTAATAATATGGTAGAATGTCATCAATGCTAACAACATGTTTGGATTTGATAAAAGATGTTACAAATGTCAATTCGAATGCGGTACCTTTGGTTTGGTGCACCACTGCTCTTCTGGCCGAGCCAAACATCCTTCTACACACAAACATCTGGGCTATTGTGTCATCTAAAATGAAAATACTCTTTGCTCGAATAAAAGAACCCCACCCTTCCCTCTATGGCCCTCAAGCCGATCATCTTTCTCAAGACAGTAGGACATTGGCCATTTTGTTGGTGTGTTTAGTAACTACAGTAGGGGGCCGATAGGTGGTTGGATAACCGAAATGTTGGACGTGTTGTCTTCCAAACAACACCCTCTACCGCATAAGTTGGCACAATTTTCGACAACAGACGGCAGCTGCTCGGTTGGCATGGCTTGAATGAGGTCTGATGTCATGAAGTCTTTTATTTATCTTAAAGCTGGCAGAATTGTCATCATCTGTTAAAAATGACATCTGCAGAAGACGTGGCTAGGCTCATGAATGTAAGGAAGTAGATATAAACTTATTAACTATTCGAACTGTCAGTTAAAGGTTCCTATGGCGGGCGATACGACTATAGCAACACGCAGGTTTTCGACCGACAAGGGTTGATGTCTTGGACAACCTAGGGTGCGTCTGCGGTGGGAGCCTCTGTACAAAGTGATGGTTTCCCACCGCGGGCGCCAGGCGTTCCGCTGTTAATTCGGTGTCGGGTGATTTGCCGTCAGTTGAAGAGCCGCATTACGCCTCAACTACGTACAGTAGCCCCTTGGCTTTTTTGGTGCTGACTGACAGCTAAAAACTTTGATACGTTATCAGACCAAATTATGTATCCCTACACCGAACCATATGATCTAAAAAAACGTGTTTAGCAGTTGTCACTTCTGACAGTCAACATTTAGGTATATCTCCTAAATGTTGACTGTCAGAAGTCAGCTGTGAGCTGTCAGTCAGCACCAAAGAAGCCATGAGGCTACTGCAGATCTCAGGGCTGAGCGAATAGCGGCAGCTCAGTTGGCCAAAGACTCAAAGTACCAATACTTCTCCGAATAATACTTTTTCAAACATATTAAAAATTATTATTAGAAAGGTTAGATGACAGCCTTTTAACGGGTCGTTTTAAACATTCCAATGTCCACAGTTTGTTATTTATAGTAAAATAAGGGGAATTTAACACTCATAATTTGTTTGGAATATTGCAATCTTCAGTTAAATGTTCTCTCTTTACAAGTAAAGATCAAGAACCGCGTTTAATAAAAAAATATTCAACATTGGTGATAGTTTATTGCATCATAGACTGGGATGATCTATTTCAACGTTTCTTTTAATAAACAGTATAATATTTTACTGGTGCACGTATCAAATTATTTGTAATATGATTAGTTATAATAAAGCACATAAACGGTAGTAACTTACACCACTGAAGGGTGATGAGCTTCATTTTAACATTTAATTGGATTATAATTATTTAATTTGATGCGGATTTTAAATATTGACATCGCAGATCTGTATGAAATGACTTTGAAATAATTTAGTTTAGTCTTGAGGCTTAATAAATATTAAGTTACCGATTACCAAATATTTACTAGACAAAATTGATTTTTGGTATATTTTTTAAAATTTCATTTTTTGTAATTTTATTACATAGCGAATTTTATTTATTTTACTATAGATAGAATATTATCTCAAGATATATTGGAAAATGTATTTAACAAACAACGAATGTTATAATGCCTTTTCTTCCTCTTATCCGTCCCTCTGCACAGTAAAGGACTGTGACGATGTCGCTCCCTTAATTGTACCATTAAAATGTTGATACCTTCGTTTAATTGCTTCGTAGCCTACTTAGTTACAGTCCCGGTTGGATAGTAATTATTGTTTATAGAACGTGACTTTCGTCCTTTGTTTGTCGTGAACATGGGTGTAAACTGCCTCTCCTCGCACATTCCGACCATCTTGACTGTATACGTTCTATCTAAACAATCGTTAAGTCACATACCTGTACCTCAAGTTTGAGAGGAACTTAATTAAACAACTCGTCACTTCCAGCTTCGAGATAACAGTTATCACTGGTATAAGGGTTAAGACCCTCAAGAAACTGGATTGAGAATATTGAGATCGACACAATTTACCACGACCCACTTTGGTGGCCCCATGGTCCAAGGCGTCGCCCTTGTAATAGAAAAGACTGCCGATCACGGGGAGTTCGTGGTTCGATCCCGGTCAACTGTACTGAGGGTAGTTTTTACCTAAATGTGTTTCCATTCTCCACGCAAATTCGGGTACACTTCTTTTAAATTCAACCTTACCAATCCCAAACACCTTAGACTAATTAGTAAATAGGCGTATTACCCGAACGGGTAGTAAGACGTGGTGCTAAAAATTACTAAATATTATATACAGTATATACATTATTCTTACATTCTTTAATGCTTTAAAGAAGTAAGAGACGTTTAAATAATAATAATAATAATAATAATAATAATGTTGCTCTAAGCTACCCAATTCACCTTTCATAGCATCATGAGTCATGCAATCAATTTATTACAGGTAGTTTTTTATACATTAAGTTCTGACTCCTTCAGGCAATCTGCATATTTACACTAATGGGATAGAGATGGAGGCTATATTATCTAGGGGAAATACACTTACATTTGCTTAGAGAAAGAATGAACACCATTTTGGAAAAATCTGCTTGGTATCCCGTTACCTGCGAGCCAGTGTGGGTGCCTTTCTCTGCGTTCTTATCGAAGCGGGTCACATAAGGCCCGTCCTTAAATTAGGTAAAGCACTTTTTCTTGATTATAGACAGCCCCTTACCCCATGGAAGAGATCATATTGATCTTTCGTCACCCCCTCCCCACACCAAAGGTGCCCATGTGGGTTTTCCAAATTAGGGGTGGGCCGGAGTCCCATCTACTGGGGATGTGGAAACCACCCCTTGCCCCCGAGAGAAAATTTGATGAATTTAATATTATGGGTGTGAATTTTAGAGCATTTGAATATAATTCTGAGCTAATTATATGATTTCCAAGAGCCAATTAAAAATCAAAGTTTCTGAAAATTAACAAAAAATAAAATTTATGTGTAGTTGAACCCATTGAAAAGAAACATGATATTTTCCCCAAGTTTATTAAACAGAACAAAATGGAAATAAAGCTGCTGAAGATGGAATGGGAGGAAATCTACATTGTATCATTTTTTTTTATCTCTGTCAACGCAGTGGAAAACCACCCAGAAAAAATCACCCTCGGTACATCCGAGCCCCAATCTCCCCATATTCGGCGATCCAGACTATGGCGAGAGTGGCGCCTTAAACCATTGAAGCTGATGTTGTATTCAATCCAGGGAGAACCAACTATTCCCAATAGAAATGTTTGTTTCAATATTCAGTCCGAGCGAGACGTGTGCACGGCCCCTAACGGTGAACACACCTGAGTTGGCGGTTGTCCAAACTACACCCCACTCGTCTACCATGCACCTTTTTAGAGATTGAGGAAAAGAAACCGGATTCTCATTTTCTGGATGCATGGTATAAGGCGTCACTCTTGCAAAATAGGTTATTGGGCTTCCAATCCCGGTTGGGTGTAGTTAGAGAAGTTTTCCTAAATGGTGTTCTATTCTCCCTCTACGAAAATTTGGGTACACTTCCTCTAAATGTAATCTTGCTCATCCCTAACACACTAGCGTTATTGTAGGCGTAGAGCCCTAATAACACTGGAAGAGGCTTGACCAATATTTTACAGGGAGACATTTTCACAGGAAATAAAAATTACTCTAAAATGCTGCACTCGGCAAACTAAGAAAAAAGTAGTTTTTGACAGCTGTCAGCTACAAAAATACGAAACGCAGGTTTGTTCCAAGACAGTGCTTAAGAAGATGTAGTTTTAAGTGTTTAATTTAGTATTTGGTTTTAGATATTGATAACTACCCATGCTTAGAAAATATACATTACACAACTTTTACATAAAAAATCACCAAAGCAATCGGTAGCGCGTCTATTTATTAAGCTCGTTTTCCATATTCAATTCTCGGCCCTACCTCATTAGAGTAATATATATATATATATATTATTTCTTCCTCATCCTTACCTCATTAGAGTTATATATATATATATATATATATATATTATGAGGAAGAAAGCATTTTAGTGATAATCTACCAGCATTTGCGTGGAGAGTGGGACACCATTTAGGAAAAAACCACCATCAGCAGACCCGGCCGGGATTCGAACCCCAATATTCTCGTATTTAGCAGAATCGTCTACCACGATAGTGACACCTTAGAATCGGCCAGTGAAGCGGATCCCCGTCTTTAGCCACTGTGAAAGGGGAAGACCCAATTTAGCTTATGATAAATACCTATTTCGAAAGTGCCGAGAATTGAATATGGAAAACGATCTTAATAAATAGACGCGCTACCGATTGTTTAGGTGATTTTTGTATGTAAAAGTTGTCTACTGTATATTTTCTAAGCATATATGTATATATATATAAATAACCTGAACAGGTAGTAAGACGGGGCGATAAAAAATAATATCTGAGGGACTGGGCTTTGAGTCTGTTTTATATTAGTTTTTTTATTTTACCACGTTTTACTAACCGTCCAGACTAAATTCATTTCAACTATGCCAATGTTATGAAGTAGGGCTGAGAGGAATATAAAAATTAGATAAATCTTATCCGAATTGACGTGGATAAATAGCTGGACACCATTTAAGAAAAAAAAACACCCTCATTACATCTCACCAGGATCTGAAACCCTGACTCTATGTCACAACATACCAGAAGGGATTGATTGATATCTAGTCCACGTGCCCACCAATGCATTTTCATTAGCGTTAGTCCATACACTAATACACTATTTTTTACTTGGATTTTATATTTGAGGCTAATAGTTTTAAATCTGTAGAAAGTAATTAATGTTTTATTAAATCATCTCAAAAAATTCATTTCACTATATGTTGTACATAGTCGGCAGTGTCATGCGTGATTATTTTTCATTTCTTATTTCACTTCCTACAAGCTTTAAACAGGTTCTCTATTCAGCCGCTTTGTCTATGTTTTTCTCCCACGCGGTAAGCTCGTTTGTTTGCCTCTAGTTTTCTCTTCTCTTCAGAAAAGTTTAAAGTTCCTGTTTCCCTTCCTGGTTTTTCTCGTCTTGGGGGCCTACCGGCGTGAGAGGAGAGCACTTCCGCTCGCCCGTTGTGCAAACCAGCCACTGAGACAGAACAGACGCGCGCTCACTCGCGGGGAAAATTTTACCGCTCTCTTGTTTGTTGTCGACGCGGCGAATTCCCTTTGTTCCTGCTACAATGAGACGTGTGTTCCCCACCCTCTCTATCTCAGTAGCTCACTTAGTTGATCATCTTTTTGGTCAGCAGTTTCAAATGATTGATAATAAGGAAATAATACCTTGAATTGATAATTCATTAATTTAAAATGTTACAAGTACTTTCAACGTTAATTAGACATTGATAATAAATATAATATTAGTGTTGTATGTGCATTTTATTTATGTAATAAAGTAAAAAAAATTGTAAGTGTATAATATATGATTAAAAATCATATTATTATGATACTCAAAAGTATTTATTTGCTTGGGAAGCATCAATGATTTTAGTGAATGGGATATTCACAGTAATTTGTTGGTAAGAAGAATTATATGATTGATAATACACTAAAATAATTGATGCTTCCCAATCAAATAAATAGGCCTACTTTAAGTTACTTAATTACACTAATTAAATTAAATAATTACACAAATAAAACTTACATAAAACACTAATATTACCTATATTTATTGTCATTGTCTGATTAACGTTGAACATGCAACATTTTAAATTGATTAATTATAAATTCAGGATATTTTTTCCTTATTATCGATCATATAATTCTCTTCGCCAACAAATCACCATGGATATTATTTAAAAAAATATCCAAATGAGCTTTTATCATATAATCGATTTTTTTTTGTTCAACTGGGACAAATTGATTCTCTCACTCCCCCCTCTCCCCTTGATCGATTTATTATTTTCTGGCATTTTGTTCAATCAAGTAGATTAATTCTTGAACTTGTTTCCTAAATCTACGCTGTGCATTTTACTACCCGTTTGGGCTATCCGCTTTTATGGTCTAAGGTGGTCAGGAGGAGTAAGGTAGAATTTATAGGAAGTGTACTTGGACTGGTGTGGAGATAAAGGGGTAAACTATTTACAAAAAAAATACCTCTCAATACACCCGAGTAGGGGCTTGAAATCCGGTCTCCTCGTCACTGGAAAACCAGACGCACGGTTCTGTCAGGGACTAACGCCTTTATTAACGTCCTCATTAGTGCGGGGTACTCGGTACTCGAACTGACCATTTTAAGTATATCTTGATCTCCGCCCGAGGAGAGTTCATTTAATTTACCGCAATTTTTACAAATTAAATTAGAGAAAAATATGAAAACATCGCCCGTGTGCCCATTACAACTTTTTGAGATTGTCTACGGTGACAGTGCTGACCAAGTGTTTCCGTTTGTTTTTTCCAGCTTCGACGCAGGTGGTGCTGGCGGTGCAGCAGCGGCCCAATTCGTCGCCGCGGCCCGTGAGCGCCGCCATGACGTCCCCCAGTCTGCACGCTCGTCCGTTGCACCATCACCACTCCGCCCCCACGCACCGCTCCACAGACCGCATCACCAGCCCGCAGCCTATCGACGTGAGTACCCCTTCTACCTCTACGAGTTCGGCCAGACTGACAAGCGTGCGAGCGAGCGCGTGATTAGCAAATAGCTCTCGATAGTTGTTGACAATGAGGCAAAGGTTCGAATCTTGGCTCAGTCAACTGAGGGTAGTTTTTGACAAGTGATTTATTGTTGTGGTTTTCTCATCCTCTCTCCACGCTAATGGTGATTCATATTTGTAAAGGCCTACTTTGATTATAATATTGAAGTATTTTGACATATTAGTTTTATATATAGGTATGGTTTATGATCTTACCAATTAAATTAGTCCGTTAGTAGTAAGTGTGCCAAATCTATCGATAATAATAAAAATGTCAAAATGGGAAGTTTCCCTAGCACTCAATGAACCAACATAGAATAATATTGCCTAGCGCCTGTAAACAAGACTGTACCGGTTGTTCCATCTTTTAAGTGCGCTCGCCCAGTCTGGCTGTCCCATACCTGCCCACTAGCAGATATTGGCACCAGGGTCTGTAGAACACGTGACTTGTCTTATGACTACATGAAAGTAGAACTGGAGCTTATTGAACTGTCATATTAATTTATTCTCATGGCGCTCCGACTAGTGCTCTATTTTTTTACATTGTAACTCTCTCCACCCCATCCTTCCTTTAAAAATAACCCTTTTCGGGGTTCGGGGTTCACTATCGCAATAGCCAGACCTGCTAAAGACTGGGAGATCGGGGTTCGCATCACGGTCGGATGTACTGAGGTTTTTTCCCCTATATGGTTTCCTATTCTCTCTCTACGCAAATGCTGATAGACTACATCTCAAATGCTTCCTTCCCCATCCCTGCCTACTTAGAGTAATCATATATGGATGGATATAACCTGAACAGGTAGTACTACGCGGTGATAGAAAAAAAGTCCCTTAACCTTAAATTTATGTAGCGGTTTGTTATTTCAAAATGAGGATGAATGGTAGAGTTAACAACCTTAAGAGGATAGCATCCGAAGGCTCTATGCCATTTCTGAAGTTTCGCAGCCCGTGCGCATGCGAGGGAGGTGGAGCTTACATGAATACGTCAGAGACAAGTCATCCAGTATAGAGAAGGAAGCTCGGTGAACTGATAAGCGCCTAGT
>CABFOW010003765.1:7118-24302 GCA_902141385.1 Timema californicum | reverse complement strand
CACCTGCCCCCTTACTACCCCATGGGCACAGATGAGACTTAAATGAGTGTCGGTTCAACCCTTTTACTATCCATTATTACGATTTTGTTTGGCTGTTTTATGCACTTCGTTGCGCGTAAATTTACTCTACAAGATTTTTTGTTTTGTTGTGTCATACTCGTTTGAGTAAAATGTATTATTCCTACTCCACGTGGAAAACTGTCAGCCTCTTGTGTCCTCTTGAATAAATGGGCAGTTTTTTATTTGGTGATAAATTTATGTTATTCGGGCTTCAAGTGACTAAATTAACTGGCATCCAACATTTAACAGAAGGTTTTGATCAACAGTTGACTCTTATAATATGACTAACATGAACTACCCGGCTCTGTCCGGGAGAAATAGTTTAAGGTAAACGTAGTAAAAAGGGTCAAAACTAATCTAATCATTTAAAATAGAGGCTAAGTAAAAGAGATATAAAGCGTAATAATAATTTAAAAAATTACAAAGGGTAGAAATAACAATAAGGGAAAAGGGGGTAAAAAGGGCATTAGAGGAAAAAGGTGTAAAGTAATAATCTATGGTTTTAGCTTTTTTTGCCACTTTTGCTATTTTATCCTGTTTACCCTCTTTAGCCTTTTTAGACGATTTGCCGTTTTTAACCTTTGAGCCCTATCTACCCTTTTGACACACTTACTTTATTTATCCCTTCTCATTCGTCATTTTGCCCTTCTGACCCCCTTTTTAAGCGCCTTTTTGCCTGGTTTTAATCTTTTAAACCTTTTATATAATTTTTGCATTTTTCACCATCCTTTTATTTCTTGAAAAAAATTGATTAAATTTACTTTTTACCCTATTTACATATATTCACATTAAGTAACCCACCTGACTTTCTTAGCCCGGGAGAAATAATTTAGGGTAAAAAGGTTAAAACAGTAAAAATGGTAAAAGTTTAACTAATCTATTTTTTAAAAGTTAAGTAATAATGGTAAAAAAGATTAAAAGTATAAAACAGTTAAAAGCACAAAAAACTAAATATAAAAATCTATAAAGACTAAAAGGGGTAAGAGCCACACAGAAAAGTACAAGTATAAATTTCAAGCTCTTCCATTTCCCGGGCTTAAGTTTTTAAATCCGACGTGTTTGAACGTCATTCGTCTCTTCATGGGTGTCAATTGACTGTCAAACTAATATATTTTCATCACACCATCAAATGATTTCTATATTAGTTTTAGGAATCTTGAGGGAGCCCATCCTTCCCCATTTACATACAGCTTCTTCATTTTGAAATTTAAGTTTCATACTTTAATGCTTGTTTGGAGTTGTTCTTATACCCGCCTGATAAATTTAAATCTTTTTAACACTGAAAAGTAATTTATAATTTTAGTTTTGGGAATTTTGAAAACCCCCATTTCATCTCATCCCTTTCTAATTAGTAAATATTTAAAATTTATTTTGTTATCGGAGTAATTCGTCTACATTCCTGGCAAATTACAATTTTTACTCCACCTAAAAGATTTTTTTTCACCCAACACTCCTTCCCACCCTCCTCTATTCTTATAAATATATAGCAATGGCAATTCTAAGCAAAAAAAAAGTTCAAATTTGAGTTTTAAAACATAAACAATCAAACAAATTATTTAATTTAAACTTGGTACATTCACTACCCTCACTTTGAACATTGTTATAGATATTAAGAAGGGTTTGGTGCAATACTATGCCACAAAATAATAATTCTTAGATTTGAGGTTGTACAAATAATTAATTTATGCACCTAAATAATTGCTTTTTCGCTCTAATTTTGATATTTCAGGTTTAAAAAAATAAAAAATGTATACACCTAAACAAAGTTTCTTGTTCGCCCTAATTTAATACTGAACATATAAATAATACTTTTTAACCATGCAAGATTAAATAAAATTATGACCCGATATTCATGGGCTCAAACCCAGTTGGGGTGGACAGATTTTTCTTGAGTAATTAAAATCCGTAGCACAACTTTTTTCGGAGGGGAAGTAAAACCGTCGGACCCATGTCGATTGTGGCTTGTAAAAGAACACTAGAAGTTATGTGAAAATACCTTTCTCGGCAAAATTGATGGTCTCTTTCGCTCTCGCTCGTATAAATTCCCGTCCCATTTCAGAGTTTGTCAGTGTGTTTCTGTAGTCATTGTTAAGAGTACCGTGACGTGTTTTAGAGTCATGCGATTTAGAAGGAAAGTTGCTCACTTTCATGTAAATCCAAAGGTCTACTATTTGAATCCTTGTCAGTACATACATTAAAAATATCCGGGCTAAATCTTCACTCAAGCAAAAGTAAACAATTGGAGAATTTTAGTTTGCCAGCTCTCACAGTAAAAATAACTGTTTTATTACGGCTTGAGCTGGTTGTAACTTGATATTCCCTCCATATCATTGGTAAAAAAAGAAGTGTGGTCTTCTCGTCGTGAAATAGAAACTCTTCGTAAATTATACAAAAAACCTGTCCCAGAAATTTAAATCATGTTTTTCCGATTTAATTGACATCAAATTGGCATTTAAATGATTACGTCAATTATTCCACTTTGATATTACAAATTCAAGCAAAGAAATTTACATCGTTTTGTTATTCGACAAGTGTGGTCTTGAATATTATTCTCTTCAGAGTCTAGAACACTATATAATTTACCATAATTATTTAGTCGCAGATATGTGGAAATATATTCCGATTGACAATGATCTATCAACTTTGAAATCGGACATTTCGAAATTATTACCCCTGTTTGGATCAACCAGTGTGGATGAATCGACGTTTCTCTTCGATAAGATTCATAAAGTCAAAATACAAATCTTGAATGGTTTATGTCAATTTTGAGGTGGAAATAAGATATGCATTTAGTGCAGATATTTAGCCAATGTTTCTGCAACTTGCAAAACAAAAATGTTGTCCAATTTCGCATTAAATTGTCATACATTTTCAATTTGGGCAATTTTCATCATTTGCGTGTGAGTCAGTTGTAACTGAGTAGTCAAAATATACTAGTCTTAAATAACTTTGTTCAGACAGTGTGTTGTTTTAAATGTTCATTTGAGCAACCTTATTTCTCAATTTTTACATTGTGTGGCGAATAACACTTCTAATTCGCCAAACCTTTGGCCACATTGAAAAATATTCTGGTTTATATACTATACAATACTTGTTATTTTACGTTAACTACTTTAAGTTTTGCAATAAAACAAAAAAAACGACCAAAAAACAAGTCCACAAATAAAAACAAAAAAATAACGATATTCTTGTTCTCTCGCCACGTGACATATGCTAATCATCAGCTTACTGTCTTGAAACCCCTGGTTGGCGTATGCTCAACCCGCAGTTGTAAATGGGCCATCGGTCTCTAGACTTGACGAACACCCTCCTCCCTGTCACCCCCCTCCCCCTTCCCTTTCGGCTAAATTGCTGTGCGTGACGTTTAAGTGGCAACATCTCCCGTTAGATTTGATTGACTGCCTTGAAAATGGAAATCGTTCTGTCGCGTGATGTGTTTCTTCAGATGGTTTTAATTTCAACACTTGATTATCTTGGATAAGCATAACCGTAGTCTAGCTCGGACAGTATGGTCGAAAAATTTAACATTTATGGAATTGAAACTACTACCCCTTTCACTGTGATGAATTTACGTATTGGGGGCTGGATGTTTTCTGTTCTATGTTTAAGTTAGTTTATAATAGTTTGTGTGCTGATATAATTAGTCGGGTCAGAAAGTGCACGTATTGTACAAAAATATCAACACACATTAACCGTGTAGTATAAGACGTTAGACTCGCATTGCACTAGGTTGCTGTTTACGGTAAGGTTGGAATGTTGAAACCGTCTGAATCCAAACCGTTAATCTCTGTGTAAACGCGCTATTGCAAATTAGTTTTGCGAAAGTAGGTGAGGTGAAACAGGTGATCTGGAGTTCACTACATGCTATGTCGTGGACACTGTACACCCATTGCTTTATACGAGCTTGTTTATAGGCCCATCGACAGAGTGAGGTCATTAGGGGACGAGCTTGTAAAAACAATCAAACCTAAGCAACGCTTTCTCACATCAAAGATTTATTTACAATGGTTATTAAAAAACTTAATTGAGTCTTAAATACCTTGAAATCAACCCATATTCAAATACAAGATTATTGTTTGCCCAATCTGTGGTCGAATCAAGTTCTTCCAGACTTCATTCGACCATCCTAATACCTCTGTCGTACGTGGACGCCCACAGATTGGGCAACATTTGGATGTGCAAAAGATTGAACAGAAGAACCACCAAGCACGTTGATTAAACAAATGTTATTAGTTAATACCCTTAAACAAGGGCTGTGAAGCAACAGAAAGTGTATTTCCCCATCAATCTTGAACCATCTTGTTTTAAGCATGTTACATGACTTCACTAGTCTATTTAATGAAAAAGGAAATTGTACTGCTCTTTTCTTCAATCTAAGCTGCCTGGAAAATTGAGAACTCTCTGGAAAATCTAGAAAACACATGAAATTTGGTAGAAAGAACATAATGGTGACCCCGTTTGTGACCTTAATTTTTTTCCCTTCCTTTCAGTGACAGATGGGGATTATAGGTTATCGTAAATAATGTTGTAACTAATTCACTCTGACTTCCAGCCGTAATAAATGGCCTGTCGGTTTATAGGGCTTTTTACGAGTTCTAAAGCGGTGTTTAGGTCACGTCTGTAGGTTTCTGGATCAGCTAGAAAGCGGTAGTATTTTATATTGTGAAATGCGTTTTACTTCCAATCCATCCGTAACTAAAGCAATCTAAGAATAATAAAATAAGGTAGACTTTAACTTGTAACTAAAGTACTCTCACGAAAATAAATCATGTAAATAATATAAGCAATAAGAAATGGAAAATAAGCACCCCTGATGCACCTGACCAGAATTCGAATTTTTTCCGAAATAGTCAAGCAGTCAAAAGCTAAGATTACTCTGCTGGTCGATTTGTTGTTGATTTTTGTCGCCACAGTCGTGGTTCCTACCTCGATTAGGGAATATGTTTGGTCACAGCCGATTTACCCACGAGCAGTTTTCTAGGGTTCGAGCAGACTTCATTCACACCAGATCGACTGTGCAATGCATGACATGGTCCACGGTAGTTACAAGTTTGTTCGGTAGTGATCATGCGCGCGAGCATACACCAACACACATGACGTGTGTATACATGCATACAAGCGCATGTGATGGAACCATTTATCATAGGTGGTAATTTTATCATAGTTTCACATTTAAGGGGGGGTCTCTTAATTTAGCACATGTAATGGGGAAGATGGGTCTGAATCCCGGCTGGGTATGCTGAATTATATATTTCCTAAACGTTTTCTCCTCGGGGAATCTAAATCATCTAAATGTTACCTTCATTCCTAACCCGTTAACGTTATTAAGACGCGGATAGGTAAGGTGACTAGAAAAACGTGTGCGATTTTTTTTTTACTTATAACAGAATATTAACTTGAGGTAGGATATAGGTACCATTTCCCTTAATAAATTGATTCCATCTACTGCATATACATTTGTTAGCGAGTCCTTAGGCAGAACGATTCCTCAATGATGAAAAGTCCACGTAGTCCTGCTATAACCATAATCACCTCCAAAACTCTTATTGCGTTCTGTATACGTCATCAGGTGACCTGGTGGTCTAGGGGTAAGGTGTCAGACTTCTGTGCTGGCGGCTGGGGTTCAATCCTCGGTCGCGGCAAAGATTTATCTGATTACCAAACCCTTCCTTCACCTCTGACAAGACATCTTGTGAATGTGGGGAATGCCAGGCCTCCACCGTGGTTCGGATTCCACGTTAAACTGTAGGTCCTCCATTTCATCTCACAATCACTCTACCATTACACATTAGCGTAAGTGCGTATAATACGAACGGGTAGTAAGACGCAGTGCTAATACTATACGTCATCACAGCTCAAATCATATCTAAACTTAACTGCCACGTCTTCACCATTATGTACGACTGTTTCACTATCGGGCGTGCCCCCACGACCAAAACAGCTCTCGAGGGACAACCATTACGAGGATTGTCAAAAGGTCCCACGAGCTGGTGTGGCAAAATGAATATTACTCATTGGCGTTAATCAAAGCTCGGATTAGGATTTTTTTTAAAGCAAGGTAAGCTAGATCGAAAACTTAAAAGAAACTGGACATGAGAATTTATCACGTGAGTTTGATTAATTCCAGCAGAAAGTTGTTTTGTGTAATGTTTAATAATTTAGGCTACATTACCAGTTATTAATGTCATAAGTTATGTCCCGAGAGGTGTTTTGACATCGCACCCGCTTCGGTGGTCGAATGGTCCAAAGCGCCACTTTCGCAACATTCTAGAATGTCGACGGGGAGATCGGGTTTCGAATCCCGGACGGGTGTATTGAGGGTGGTTTTAACCCTGAATAGTTTTATGCAGATGTGGCTACACTTCATCCCAATGTATCCTTCACACTATCGTAAGTAGTTATAATGTGTCCAACCCGAACGAGTAATAAGACCCGGTGTGGTAGTAAAAATTAATATGGAACAAAACCCACACTAGACTTGCCTACGCCTTCCAGCATGGAAGCTAGAATGGTCACCACGCCTTGACCTCGCGTTCTGTTGTCGCGAAACGAGAAGCTCCACAGCGCGAGGATTGCATCTACGTCTCTCTCTAGCGATATGTATTGGTTTTACAACGTGAGACATGCCAATAGGTCTTGACCGGGTGTGATTGGTCCGCAGATCGAGGCGAGGCGACAACTTGACTCCCAACGCGTGTACACGTACCGCCTGATGCTGGAGAAGGAACAGAGGTACGCTGACGGGCTGCGCAGCCAACTGGCGCGCAGCAACGAGCCCAAGACGTTACAGGAGCTGACGGGCGCCGAGCGGCGCATCAAGACGCTTCAGGAGCAGCTCGACCACCTCATTGCGCAGGCGCAGAACCCCGACCACGAGGTAGGTAGCTCAAGGCTTTACAGTCCATTACTGCACTGTGCCAGCAATACCTTATCAGTTATCACAGCTGTATTTGTAGTTCGAAATACACGTTGGATTTAATTAGATCGTTAGGTTTAGTAAAATCGGGATATCAGATATATACAGAGCTACTTTAATATGTTAATACATCAAATCGTATGTTCTGCAACATCACTTTTGCTAAATCAAATCAAAACTGATCAAACACTAGAGTAATAATAAATAAATAAATTTATATTTAGAGCTAATTTTTCTTTTATATATCTCTAATTCTACATTCCTAACGAAATTCAAAGTTTTAATCACCTAAAAGAGCCATCGAGAACATTAAAAATAAAACTATTTAGTGTCCATAATTTACAAAAGTTCATTAGATTTTCTCTTATAATTTTTTGAAAATGTGCATGTCACAAGTGACAAACGCAGGTCACACGGCTTACAGTAAAAATACGCAGGTATATTTAATCATTTGTTTAACTGTCAGTTAAGGTGTTTTTTTTCCTCATGGCGATCTGATTATAGTTGTCTTGAGATAAAGGGTGGGTCTATAAGTGTCTAGGCACTTGTAAGCAATTCACATATTTCATAATGTATCTGTTGGTTTTCAGTTATAAAATAAATAAACACAAATTATTGTGTGGTTTTCTAATGGAATTATTCGACGGTGGTCTGTAACCAACAAAAATCATAAGAATCTCTATAAAAAAAAAGATGGTTCACGCCTCAGCTATGAGATAGTTACGGTTATTTATGGTTCTGTTAATTTAAAATTAAAATAAAACAATTATGTCTAATGAGGAATTAATTTTGGCAGCTTTATTTATGTAGCTTTAGGCATTCTTATGATAAGACACTAATCGAAATGTAAAAGTTAATTCCAAGGATTTAAAAGTAAATTTAGTTTGGATGCGAATGATAAAATTAGCATATCTAAAAAAACCTGAAAGAGTGTTTTAACACGGGTTCCTTTATATCCCACCAGACCTTAAGACATTTTTTTGTCAAAGCGGGATTGAAGTGGCCGGCCACTGATTCACTTGTCATTATCTTTCGCCGGTCTTTGGCTCTAGTTCATTTATCTTCTCCCAGCTTCTTGGAGATTGCTGTACGCCACACTTTGGGCCGCCCTTCCCACCTGCTCGCAACATTCACTGTCCCGTCGGGTCCCACTGTTTTTTTTTGCTCGACCTTTATAGGACACTCCTCGAATTGGTATCCGCTAGCCATTTTGCTCAACTCGTTTCTATGCAACGTATGTCGGCGATGTTGCTCTCATCACGGGTTGTTGTCAACTCTGGTGGAATGTAGGTGAGGTGGCATTTATTTTGCTGCTAGTGTCAGATGTAAACTAGGTACTTCTTTAGTAATAAGATACTTCTGTGTGTGCGTGCTACCATTTAGTAAACAAAGCCTCTGGAACATTAAGTCCATGCATTAAATAGCTTAACTCTGTAAACTGATTTATTTAGGATTTTCTTGGCTTAGTGCTGTTTTACTAACCATATAGGCTAAAATTATTTCACTACACTAATTTAGTGGAAATGTACAACCGTCAATATACCCGGCGTGGGATTTGAACCCCGACCTCCCTCTCACCGCCAAGCCATACTCATGAGCTTATATCCAGTCCGGCTGTACAACGATCGTAGAATTTGTTGTTGGTTTTCTGATTTTTTTAAATTCAATTTTTTTGATCAAAATTACTCAATAAAATAACTGATCATTAGGAGAAACGTTGGGACATAATTATGAATAATGAAAAAATAATGACGACCATATCAGAAGGCCGGGTTTCATAAACTACCCGTGCTACTTAGGGAACTTTTTGTTAATGACTTATTCATCTTGTGTTCTTAAATTATTTTAAGCTGTGATCAGTGACTATTTTCATAATTGTAATATTACATTAATATTGTAGTAAAACAGTCTAAAATATTTTTCAAAACGTTTAAAACTCTAGATTATTTTTTAAAAAAAAGACTGCTATCATGTTTGAAAATAAACTAAATTTATGTTTCTAAATAAAAAAGGATTGTTAAATGGTTTGGGTTTTGTTTTCCTAAGTTGAGTGTGTACTCAATGCTTTGGATGAAGTCTAAAAACAGGTTATTGTCGTCATTAATATTAATTGCGGGTCTCCAAAATAAGATAGATCAGATAAGGGAATTAAAAACTTGCAGGAAAATGACAAGCAATTTTATATTTATTCAGGGAAATTCTTTTTTTTTCGGTTATACTTGTATAGGGTAGAGAAATGTCTTGGTTACATCCTATTCAAACATGGTTTTTATAAGGTAGCTTTAACTTGTTGTATATTAGTCACTTAAATCGACTATAAATAACATTCGTTAAATAAAGTTAATAGTTAAAATTAATAGTTTTATTAATATAGTTAATTCAATCAAAATAATATTTTGGCTTGTTCCATGACTTCAACCAACCAATTATTACTTTCCGCACAATAATTATGAAAAGCTTGAAAAAGAGTGAGTATATTTCTCTTTGGGCCCAATAGTTACCGAGACAAGCTACATCGCTCATAGTCAGGACATTACGGCCATCCTGTAGTTATCGAGACAAGCTATATCGCCCATAGAGTCAGGACATTACGGCCATCCTGTAGTTACCGAGACAAGCTATATCGCCCATAGAGTCAGGACATTACGGCCATCCTGTAGTTACCGAGACAAGCTATATCGCCCATAGAGTCAGGACATTACGGCCATCCTGTAGTTACCGAGACAAGCTATATCGCCCATAGAGTCAGGACATTACGGCCATCCTGTAGTTACCGAGACAAGCTATATCGCCCATAGAGTCAGGACATTACGGCCATCCTGTAGTTACCGAGACAAGCTATATCGCCCATAGAGTCAGGACATTACGGCCATCCTGTAGTTACCGAGACAAGCTATATCGCCCATAGAGTCAGGACATTACGGCCATCCTGTAGTTACCGAGACAAGCTATATCGCCCATAGAGTCAGGACATTACGGCCATCCTGTAGTTACCGAGACAAGCTATATCGCCCATAGAGTCAGGACATTACGGCCATCCTGTAGTTACCGAGACAAGCTATATCGCCCATAGAGTCAGGACATTACGGCCATCCTGTAGTTACCGAGACAAGCTATATCGCCCATAGAGTCAGGACATTACGGCCATCCTGTAGTTACCGAGACAAGCTATATCGCCCATAGAGTCAGGACATTACGGCCATCCTGTAGTTACCGAGACAAGCTATATCGCTCATAGAGTCAGGACACTACGGCCATCCTGTAGTTACCGAGACAAGCTATATCGCTCATAGATTCAGGACATTACGGCCACCCTGAAGTTTCCTCCCATGTTTCCGAGTCATCTCTCACCTGACGACGTATTTACGCCTCCTCTTGTGCTCGGTGACGTCATCACTCCTTGTTCCGGTTCCCTCCCTTTCTGCAGAGCCTCGCCGGGATGCTTTGAATCACGCCCTAAGGGGGACCGAATTAGGGCCGGGGTGTTAATTAGTGTTTGGTTAATTAGCGGCCGCCTCCGAAGAACGTAGGCTCCTCAGTGGTGTGATCATGTGAACTCGGGGCTGAGATGCATCCACCTTGTGACAGAGTGGGATGAAAAGTCGCTAACACCGCGTCTTACCAACCGTTCGGTTTATACGCTTATGTACTAACTACCATAATGGTTTTAGGGGTTAGGTAGGCTATATTTAGAAGAAGTGTACCCGCACTTTCATAAGAGGGAGATTGGAAAATAATCTCCCTCAGTACACCCGACCGAGATTCTAACCTCGATCTCGCCGTCATAGACAGTCCAGTCTAACACGAGAGTACCGGTGGTGCCTTAGACTATGCGGCCACCGAAGCGGGTTGGATTGACGTTGCTCAGCAAGTTTAGTCGCTGCTCGCTCCTGTAGCAGTACTGGCTATCCACCACCTACTGACCTTACGAGAACACGACGAGGAGGAGTTGTGTAAAAAAAGAGATGCGCTAACTTTTGGCTCAGGGCAGTGGTTCCCAAACTGTGGTACGCGCACCCTCAAGTATAGCTGAATATTTCATCATAAAATATGTGGTTATTTTTAAATTGTAGCTACCGTTTGTACGTTAATCGATAGAAGGTGTTTCCTTCAATTTTCATGAAGAACTGGAAGGGGTAGGTGGGTCATGGCCCCGAAATTAGAACGATAATGACGGAAATTTGGTTAGTACTGGTTTAGAGCATTGGTTCCCAACAGAGGTTTATCTTGTATACTTTAAGGATTACGCGAAAAATTTAAACAGGGCATTTAGGTCACGATATGAAACTGGATCTGAAAGTCCCCGAACTAATTTGTAACTGTCCTGGATCAATATTAAAGATAGCCACTTTGGTGGCTGCATGGTCTAATGCGTAACTCTCACAATAAACTAGATGACCGATGTCAGGAAGATTGAGGCTTTAATCCTATTCGGGTGTACTGCGGGTGGTTTTCCACTATCTCCTCACTAAAATGCGGGTACACTTCCTCTGAATTCAACCTTCCTCATCCATAGTCCGTTAGCTTAATTAGTACATAGGTGGTACATGAGTACATACATGCGTAGTATGATGCGATGCTAAAAAAAACTCTTCCACGAACGGGTTTATATGAACTATCACGCGTTTCACGAACAATATACTCGTTAGCCATTTGACCTGACCAGTCGAACTCTCGCCACAGGTGTAAAAAATGTTGTCAACTACCTGGAGAAAGTGTTGCTTTCATCGTCCATCAAGGAAGGGAGGACATACTGGTGGGTTTTGTTATTAATTTCTTATTCCGCCTCTCCACCTTTTTCCATACACTCACGCACTCCGTTTGTGGATATTTAAAATAACGTAATTTGGGTTTCGATGGATGAAAAATACTCCCTATACCTGATTTGTTTTATCAAACAATTAGGCGGTCAGGATCTGTCGTAACAAGCATGTAGTTTTTTTTAATAAGTGTATATTTTGTGTTTGTCTAGTAGGCCTATAGTTATTAAATTACGACTTCTTTATTGTCAAACCTTTCTTACCGTATTAAAACTGGTCTTAGACCACGCAGTAAGAACAGGAAATAACCAAGCGCTGAACGCCAGAGAGTAGCAGTCCTAATAACATAATAAGCCCTCTTAAAAGGTGGGAGTTTAGGGAACGTAAGCTACGGCCAGTTTTTTATTGTGGTTTTTATATCAAAGCTGGTTTTGGTCAAAATAAATACAATACAATAGAAACATAAAATTTAATATTCTTCATAAGGTGATTCAGGGGTGGATCCAGATCATTTTCACAGGGGAGTCATAGTTATAAATAACATTGTTACTTACAATGGCAGATTTCTGTTTAAAGCCATTTCGCGTTTCCAACGTCCCCACCTTAAACGGACCTGATGTGACGGTACGAGAAGGCTCCACACTCCACTGTAGCCCCTACAGTGGAAATACTCGTAGTGAGGAATACTTTAACCAATCAGGGCAGAGCTAGATGCTCTGAACGCTGGCCTAACTTTGCTTTGTTTGGGAGTTGTTTTAGTCGCTGAGGCGATGGTGACGACGCGGTGTGTTGGACCATCTTCGGTGAATCTCCACTCTGCCCGCGTCGTTATTCACCGGATGAACCAAATCAAGGGTTTCTCACTGCACTATTTTCACGAATTGGACCAGGCTTCTCTTCTGCCAGCCATTCCTCGATGGAATAGTTATTTCTCCCAACAGGACTTTCAACACCTTTGACCTTGGGTTTCACTTTTTTTTTAGCACCGCGTCCTACTACGAGTTTTACTAATAACGCTAATAGCTTTAGTGATTGGGAAGGTTTTAAGAGGTGCGTGGAGGGAGAGTGGAAAACTATTTTGGATAAATCCCCCTCAGTACACCCGAGCAAGATTCTAACCTCGATCTCCCCGTCATCGGCAGTCTTGTCTACAGCGATAGTAGTGCGTTAGACCACGCGGCCACCGAGGCGGATGGGTTCACTATATTATTATTATTAGCACCGCGTCTTACTACCCGTTCGGGTTGTACGCACTTATGCTAATGTGTAATGGTAGGGTGATTGTGAGATGAAATGGAGGACCTACAGTTTAACGTGGAATCCGAACCACGGTGGAGGCCTGGCATTCCCCACATTCACAAGATGTCTTTTCAGAGGTGAAGGAAGGGTTTGGTAATCAGGGGTTCACTATAAATATTAGGTATTGATAATATATAAATGTAAGATAAAGTAGACAAATTTTTACAAACGAAAGAGTGATTTAAAAAAAAAAGTTTGTCACACTTTTTAAAATCTAGTAAACCGTGATTTTCTTTAGGTTTTTTTTCTTTACTGAAATTTGACTATCGATTTAAATAAAACTAATGTATTCTAGATAATCTAACTTTAAACGTTTCCACTTCAATTTAATTCTATCTTAAGGACGCTATTGCCAGAAACATCATACTAGTTTTAATAAACTCAGCAAACCGATATCGGAGATGTCAGTGTTTTTTTCACACCAACGTTTCGACTTCAACGCTTGTTGGTTGACTTTCAGTAACATCGGTGTTCACCATTATGGCGTAAACGTAATACAATTATAATAGGATACTATAGTCAAAAGATTTTACGAATACATTCCCTTGCCCTGTGATTTTATTATCTAAAATGTTAGCAGAAACATTTTACAATTTAAAATATGCTGGAAACTTTAAACAACTACTGGTTTTATATATTAAAAAAATCTCAATCTTAACTCATTCTTATTGTTTTATCGACATTGAAATCTCGAATCACAGAAGACCCGAGAAGCTGAAATGTTTCATATGAAAAATAAATCTTAAATTTAGGAACAATTTCACACTTTCATTGGAGTAAATATTTGATCTACTAATTGTCTTTAGTTGAAATACGTCTCCCAGATTTTGAGGGTCTCTAAAAATTATTCTCATGTGTAATAATTGTCTTTACAAATACCAATGGCAGACATCACACGACCAGAAATGAAGCTGTTGATTTTCTGTAATAATTTTTGTTAGTTCCAGAACAATTTATTTTACGTATGAATAATATAATATGAAAGTATTTCTTTAACTTTTTTTCAAGTTTCCTGTCCGCCGCCTTTCCACTTTATTTAGAGTAACGTTTGAAGGCTGTGTCTTACTCAGTCACGTCTCCTTATTCCATGAGCTAGTGCGCTGCCAGCTGGATGGGTCATGACGTCACGCCCTCTCGTTTGTCAATTGTGTCACTCGCTGGCTGGTAGGTGCGGTGATGACTGCATCGCTATTAGGCCGGTGCCACACTCAACTGAAGATACGCCGCGTATTTCTCTGACATTTCTTTCTCTATATAACCCATCATTGCGCTACATTGAGCGAACGATCTGTCTGTCTGTCGAATGTACTGCGTCGATATGCAGTCTGTTTGGTTTCGGCCGGCCACGACGCCAGCATTTTTTCCCCCCAAAATAAATCAAATAATTATCTGGTATAAACCTAGAGTTAAATTTTCTTCACAATATCTTTTAAGGGTGTCCAATAATTTAACAACTTTTAAAAACTTTTAAAAAGTTTATCATCTAATGCTGCTATGCTCATGACAGATATTCAACAACTGTTGATATCACCACGGGGAGAAAACTAATCATGTTTCTACTGGAACAACATTTTATTTGTTTTGGCAAAAAAAATATGTTTGCTATAAAACACTGGCCTTTTCTTGCGTGCCCTCTCATCCGACCTTAACACTAGAATGAGGTAGCTGACACCTCAGCTTAGTCGTTAGTGTGTCTACCTACTGAGTTAAGGGTCCCGTGTTCGATTCATTAGTTTATAATATGCATTCAGTCTATTCAGAATGTTAACGTCGAATACATCCAATCATAATAAACTATTAAAAATAAAGTTTGGATGTCACTGGATTGAGTAGAAAATCATTAAGGGGTGTTGATATAATCACTTGATTTATAAAGTACACCTGGAGGTCACATAGCTTAAGGCTCGCAATAAGTTGGATTTAACGGTTAGGTTGAGGTTTGCATCTCGGACAGGGTGTGGTTTTTTTTCACGCTGTATTAATTATTTCTGTTTTTCCCGTTCTCTATCCATACCAATGCAGGTACACATTCTCCAATCTAGCAATTAATAACCATGCTGTTAAGTGAAATACATATTTTATAAAAGAGAACTATCTAAAAGGAAGATCTCCTTCGCTTTCTTATTTAATACGCCAAGCCAAGTGTCATGAGTCAATTGGCTTTTCCTCCCAGTTCGCTCTATAGGCTACAAATGTACTTTTTTTAGCACCATGTCTTTCTACCTGTTCGGTGTATACTCACATCCATTAATCACGCTAGTTGAATGGATATAATAAGTAGGCAAAGTGGGAAACCATTTAGAAAAGAAAGGAAAAACTCGGTTAACCTGACTGGAATTCGAACCCCGTTTTCTCAGTCACCGGTAATATAGTGACACGACGAAATCAACGACGCGGATGGTTGTAAAATTCAGAAAAGGCTCTGCCTATTAAGATTGGACTGTAGTTTTCCATGTTTATGTTTCGTGTGGCTGATGGACGATATGAGCTGTATTGACGTGACACAGAATGCGGTGTTCGCCCGACTGTCTAGTTTGTCCCGCCTTACCCCGAGGTAAGACGGGTCACCGCTCTCTTGGGCGTTATCAAGAATCGTGAGGTTTTTCTTTCAAGAGGTAGCGCCGTAGCTTTGTTTGGGGGAGGGGAGGGGCCATGTTGGTAAGCGCGGGTAAAGGGAAGTGTTTTTTGCAGTTTTTATACCAACACTTTTTTTGGCCAAAATAAATAAAATATTGCTTCAGTACAAACATAAAGTTTAATTTTCTTCCCATGGTGATATCAACAGTTTTGAATAACTGTCATGAGCATGGCGGCATTAGTTGAGAAACTTTTTAAATTAAAAGAAAAAGTTGTCATTAAATTCTAGGACACCCTTGAAAGATATTCAACAAATAGTTTATTTAGTACCGTGTTTTACTACCTGTTTGGGTACTAATTACGTTAATGGTTTTAGAGATAAGGAAGATTATATATATATGAAGTGCACCCGAATTAGCTTGGAAGGAGAGTGGAAAATATTTTGCTAAACTACCCTCATTACACCCAACCGAGATTTGAACCTCGATCTCCCCGTCATCGTCAATCTAATCTACTGCGAGAGTAGCGCGTTAGACCATGCGGCCACCGAGGCGGGTGAAACGGGGCCCGGTCGGTTGAAGAGTAGCTGTGTTCGAATGAAGGTTGTGTAGCCCGATACACTGATGCACTTGAATGCTCTCCCCCACGCTGGTTGGCTCTCGTTGCTCCACATGTGCACAGCGAGTCTTGCCTTCACCTCCGTTGTTTCATTACAGTAGTTAACACAGCGCACGATAACGTTTGGCGTGTAGCTTCACACTAGGACGAACCATCTACACAAAACTCTGATGACTCGAATCCCGGTTGGGTTGAACTTGAATTTGGTTAGATCAACTTTATTGTAACCCGTCTCGGTAGCGTAGTTGGCTAACGCGCTAGTCGTGTTGAGCTATACCACCGAGGACGGGGAGATCGAGGTTCGAATATCAGTCTGGTGAACTGGGGGTGGTTTTCCTAAATGGTTTTCTACTCTCCCTCCACGCAAATGCAGGTTCACTTCCTCTAAATTCAACCTTCCCAATTCCCAATCCATTAGCGTAATTAGTACTTAAGCGTATAACCCGAACAGTTTTTAAGACGCGTTGCTAAATAATAATAAAAAACTTTATTGTAATTTTATCCAATCATCATTTATGTTGTCTTTTTGTTAATTACGATCAAATATCGATAGTTACTTGCTATTAATAACCAATACTATCTTAACTAAGGGCATGGCCATACTCTAGCGACCTGATTGCTGCGATATAAACTTTAGAACGTCAAGAAATGTTACAGTCCCCCCCCCCAACCTAATAGTAGCCCCCAGATACAATTTATGGCAAATACAACATATTTACATGAAATACCTAAAGCCACTTACGTTTGCTGCAGAGTCACTGCCGCCAGGCTGTGGTCGCGTAGTATGTCTACCCTAATATATAACAAGGCAATGCATACTGGTCGCAAGTATGGCCATAGCCTTAGTATTACTACCCGTCCAGACTATCCACATTCGCGCGGATAGAAAGGGGGGAAACCCTATAGTCACCACTCTCTTGGCCTAAATTCAAACGCGTCAACTTCCCTGTCACA
>CABFOW010003764.1:47210-57516 GCA_902141385.1 Timema californicum | reverse complement strand
CCCCCCCCTTTCTTACACCCCTCTCACCCCCTACTAGATTTTTGGAGTGGTATTACAGTCATATTTATTTTATAAACTATATTTAAAAATATCAAAATTATTT
The DNA here is from genome assembly GCA_902141385.1 of Timema californicum. NCBI lineage: Eukaryota > Metazoa > Arthropoda > Insecta > Phasmatodea > Timematidae > Timema > Timema californicum. The sequence continues at coordinate 57,413 of CABFOW010003764.1, read as the reverse complement.
AACTTGAATGCTCCATAACAGATATTTTACAAAATAGAATAGATCTTTTAAGATAAATATTAAGACATTTTTACCATAGAACATGCGCGAGGGTTTTATCAAATAAAACGTCAACATTTAAAACCTAGGAAGTAAAAAAATTTAACTGAACCGTTTAAACAAAATATTTTTCTTGAATAGTACACATTTCTATCAATTATATAGTACGTGTCTCTTATTAATTAACTAAGTAGCTTATTATTTAATTTCTTATTTGAGGTATTTAATATATAATTTCTGAACCGATTGATTAAATCAGCACACACTAGAATCTTTATGAACGAGCGCGAAAGGGCTTACCACTTTTACCAGAAAAGTATTTTCACATAGCCTTTCAGGGTTCTTTTCCATGCCACAATCAACCGACTGCTTTACTTCCTCTTCGAAGGAAGTTGTGCTACGGATTTATATAGCTTACAAAAAAATCCATCAGCCCCCAGCTGGGTTTGAACCGACGAACATCGGGTCCTGAGGCGAGTACTTTACCCCAAGACCACCGAGGCTGATAGCATCTAACCTAATTTCACGGCCAATTCGTAAATAAATATTATTATATTATTCCTGGCTTTCAATTTCAAGTAATTGTAATATACAGTTTGTTTTAGTTAATGTTTCCCTACTTTTACTATAGACCCACCTCGGTGGCGTAGTTGGCTAACGCGCTTGTCGTGTTGAGCTCGACTGTTGAGGATGGGGAGATCGAGGTTCGAATCTCGGTCGGGTGAACTGAGGTTTTTTCCCTAAATGGTTTTCCACTCTCCCTCCATGCAAATGTGGGCTCACTTCCTCTAATTCAACCTTCCCAATTCCTAATCTATTAGAGTAATTAGTACTTAAAGCGTATAACCCGAACGGGTAATAAGACGCGGTGCTAAATATTATTATTATTATTATTATTACTTTTACTATACAAACTTTTAAGGAAGGAAATGTGAAAATTTAATTTCAACGCTTTCATTATTTATGGCCCGAGATATTTTGTCATGTATCTTATAGAATAAATATGATATTAATATTGTCCCTACAAATCTTTACCTTACACCTTTATAATTTAATTTGTTATAATTTCACACACTTTTAACCCTCTCCACTCCTTCCCCAAACCAAAAACGTACCCAAGGCTCTGCATTTATCGATGTATCATACTCCATTGAGCCATATAAATTGATAAAGGCCATTTAAAGTGACTTTGTTACCCCTTCTCCCCCCCCCTTTTTTACCAGTTGTGCCCACTCGTCTTAGAAAGAGGAGAAAATCGGGGAATGTTGAAATTGGCTAGGTAAATTAATGTAATGGGCTGTCCCAGGAAGATAAATATATTTACTGCATGTTGGTTATATCTTCTTTTTAATTAAGCCTTTATTAATTTTTAGTGAATTCCAAAAATAATTTGAAAGTGCATTTAAAAAATAATAATTTGCTATAACAAATAGAATATTTTGGTTCTTATAACGATACAAAAAAAATTACAATCACGACAAAAGCTTGACATGTTTTTGTGTTGTAAATTTAGTACGTGTTAATGACTTATTTTTTTAATGAGAGCCATGTTTACTACGAGCTTAGCGCTCCGTTTCGAGACGTGGTAGAAAGCTGAACCAGCGCTTCTGAAAACGTGCCTGTGGATTGTGCTCGTCACGGGTAGTCAGTCTCCTCATACCCCCTCTTCCCCCCTCCCCCCTGGTCACTGCCATATTGCTGTGACCGAGAAGGGAAATGGCGCATACCCGTGCTATTGGTTGTTTTCTTCTGTTAAGGGCAACAAACAGCACTTTGACATCAGTCTAGCTGGGTTGTTGTCGATTGAAATGGCACGTTTCGACCTGGGCAGTTCGGCCATTAGGTTTGTTATTAGAGATCTTTTCAAATAGACCTATACTAGAATTTGCTCCACCTCCAACACCAACCCTGATCCTTCATAATAAACCCACCGAAAGAAAATAATGTTTCGTTTATTTCGAAATAGAACGAACTAAAACATGGGGTGGATGACCGCTTCACTTGTTAGACAAGAGACTGTAGAATCGTCTTGAACTACGTCGCTTACTTGGAGATTTCAGAGCTATTTTACGAAGCAAGTAGCATCATAACTGGACGGGTTGTATGTATCCTGATTCTAAACAGGCCAAAATTCGTCCCAAATTGCGAATACACCCTAAAATGTTATGGCCGCCTGGATAAATATCCAATGTCCAGATTGCCAACAAGTAAAAAAGAAACTCGCCGGGATTCCTACGTCAGGGTGGTAACACGGTGGAAGGGGGTACTGGCGGCACCCACTGGCCACCGGGGCTTACCTTAACCTAACCTAGCCTGACATAACCTAACCTAGCCTAACCTGACTTAACCTGTGTATGTAATTTAGTTAAATTAAGACTGACTAAGGTGACCTGGTGGTCTAGGGGTAAGGTGTCAGACTTCTGTGCTGGCGGCCGGGGTTCAATCCTCGGTCCCGGCACAGATTTATCTGATTACCAAACCCTTCCTTCACCTCTGACAAGACATCTTGTGAATGTGTGGAATGCCAGGCCTCCACCGTGGTTCGGATCCCACGTTAAACTGTAGGTCCTCCATTTCATCTCACAATCACCCTACCATTACACATTAGCGTAAGTGCGTATAACCCGAACGGGTAGTAAGACGCGGTGATAATAATATTAATAATAATAAAACTGACGAGGCTGGAAGACCGTACAACTGCTAAAGCCCCCGTGGGCCGCCCTTATTATCAAATTATTCCCTTTTATAGTGATTTATTTGATTTATTTTAGGTAGTTAACGTGCAATTTCTGGTCCGACTGATTATATCAGCACACGAGAATATCTATATGAGCTAGAACGAAATGACCTACCAATTTTGCTGGGAAAAGTATTTCCACATCCTACCCCGGGTTCTTTTATATACCACAGTCGACATGGGATCAATGGCCTTACCTCCCGCCTGAAGGAAGTTCTACTATGGATTATTATCTCTCAAGAAAATTCCATCAACCCCAGCCGGGTTTGAACCCACGAAAATCGGGTCCTGAGGCCAGAGGCTGAATGTTGTGTAGGTTCTAGATTTTAGTGTGTCAGTAAGTCGTGTTCTGAAATTATCAGTCGGTTCATAAAGTTCACGTTAAATACCAGATCTCAAATAAATTAAATTGAATTATTCACATGGTCGCCGAAAGAGCAGAATCTGTTTTGATTGGCAGAAATGAAGCCTATGTGGACCCAGGATGCTTTGCAACACAAATTGGAAACAACTAACTATCAACCGATCTTTATTTAGAGTGGATAAACAGATATTTAAGTTTAATGGCACTGTGAATGATTTCAAATTATTGCGTTGTCGGGGAAACAAATCAAACAGAATAAGATCTACACACATGTTTTACATTTAACGAGTTATTTTAAATCTCCCAACAACAGTAGTTGCAGCAGTCTGTATCTGGAGTGAATCATTTTGTTTTGAAATGTTATTGATTTAACTGAGATGTTGTGACCCTCTTCTGTGGCCATATGGTCTCACCCGCTACTTACCTAGTAGACTAGTCTGCATAGAACGGGGTTCGATCCCAGTCGATTGCATTGAGGTTTTTCCTAAATGATTTTTCACTCTCAACTCCACGCAAATGTGGATGCATTTTCTCTTAATTAAACCTTCCTAATCCCTAACATATTAGTGTAACTAGTACATAAGCGTATAACTTGAACGAATAATAAGACGCCGTGATAAAAAAAAACTTCCCATGGTTGTAACGCAAACACTTTTTTTATCTAGCACCACGGCTTACTACCCGTAAGGTTTATACGCTCATTTACTAACTACGTTAATGGGTTAGGAATTGGGTGGATTGGATATAGAGGAAGTGAACCCACATTTTCATGGAGGGAGAGTGAAAAACCATTTAGGACCCCCCCCAGTTCATCCAAACGAGATTCGAATCTCGATCTCCCCGTCCTTGGCTGTCTAGCTCAACATGAAACTAGCGCGTTAGCTAACTAGGCCACCGAGATGGGTGCACACACTTTATTTTAATCTAAAGCACAACGTTGTGGATATATTATATGATTGTTTGAATTATTATGATGGTGTTGATGAACACTTCGTCTATTTTAAAAGTAATCAATCTTACCTTATATAAATGCAGTATGGCCCTATTTTATAAGATGCCCCACAGTATAGGAATCATAGGCCACTTGCTTCCTTTCAGGTTAAACGGAGTGCACTTGTTATACATACATAAGCCATATTCTACCGAAACTGCGGTTGACTTTCTAATTTCCTTTAAATGAAGGTAAAATCTTTGATCCTATAAATTGAATTTTATTTTTCTCGAATACAAATCTAGCATATTGTTCTTTTAAATCGTCGAATAATGAAACCTAATATTAAAAATGATATAACCAAAAAATAAAACTGTTTTATTTAGGAGATTATCATCGCACACAAAACGAATTTATAAAAGGTTGGGAACATTTCATATTGATTTATTTGAATATCTGTAACCTATTACGTTTTAAAAAAACAAAGAGGACACTTTCTATGGGGTGGAGGAAGAGGGGGGGTTGTCACCACAACTCACTATCCGTTCAGACACTACGTTTCTTTATAAATAACGCTCATGTTTAAAGGATGAAGAAAGTTGAATTTAGAGGAACCGTACCCGTATTCGTGAGGAGCGAGAGTTGAAAACAATTTAGGGGATAAAAATACCCCCCAGTACACCCAACTGGGATTTTAATCCCGATCTCTTTTCAATGGCAGTTTAGTTTATTTCGAGAGATACACCTTAGACCATGTGGCTACCGAAGCGGGTTGTAATCGTATGTATAAAGGTTAAGAACCTACCTGGGCCAAAATATAAATACGACCCAAAACTTCTAGTTAGGTCATTTTTAAAAGAATGTTAGTAATAGTAAACTACTGAAGGCGTATTAAAGAGAAACTTGTAACTTCCCGTGGTTATTTTGCAAACTCATTAACTAAATACCTTCTACTACTCATTAGTGCTACATATAGCCCAGCTGTTTGTGTAATTTATTGCACAGAAACAAGTTCAGTGAACCTGTTCTGAGGATTTATATGGAATGTTCTAAATCCAGGTTTGTTGGACATGTGCTGTTGCTTGCACGCTTTACAGTCGACAAGGTATATTCCATTCACCGTAGGAATTGACTTCTGAAAGGCCTTTTTCCCTACCATAAATCTTCTATATAGTAGGATATTGGTAGGAAAAAAGACCTTTCAGAGAGTAATTCTTACCGTGAATGGAATATACAGGGTGGACCGTATGGTTTCCCGCGTGCTCATCTATTGTCAAGACAGACTTAGTGTTCTGAAGATTACTATTCACCAAGGCCGTAGCCTTTGGGGGGGGGGGGTTAAACCCCCCACTAAATTTTATGAACAAAATATATATGGCTTTATTTATGGTTCAAACCATATCAAAATTAAGATACAAATAAATACAACCCCTCCTAGTTAGGCAAGATTTGATCACTTAACTATCTATTACTGGAAAATTATAGGAGCTTTTATTAAAGTCCCTACTTATGCGAGTAGTATAGATTATTTTTTTTTAGCGAATGGCATTAGTGACTTCCAGTATTTAGAATATTCGCCACTTTGGTGGCACAGGGTACACTTAGGCAGGTTATCTACACATACAGTGATATGATGTGATTATAGAGAATATGGAGGTGTGAGTCACTGGAAGATTTTAACCTAATTTACCAACCTCTAGTGACCTTTGGGGTATTTCCCCTTGAGAGAAATATCCAAGCCACCATCCGGGAATCAAACCGTGGACCCCTGGGTTCTTGACCAGGTTCAATGACCACTCAATACACCACGTGGTCGGTTAGTGATATCGACCTTCAATGAAGGTAATGTAATAATATAATCATGGTTACATTTTGTCAATATTGGCAGCAGAAAAATCCTTTTGAATATGTTCAAAAATCACTTTTTCATAGAAGGAGCCTTATCTAACAACTACGCAATCTACTAAGCATATTTTTAACTTTTAGATATTATATGCGTACTAATAAACAAAACAAAAAACTCCATGGCAGATGGCACCATCTCTCAATCGAGCCATACCAACCGAGCAACCAACTTTTGTGGATAGGAGGGTGTCATGTGGATAACACAACGAGCCCTCCGTCCATTAATCTTAGTTTTCTTGACCAGAGCTGCTACTTTTTCATTTAAGTAGCTGCTCATTTGTCCTCATGAGAGTGAGTTCTAGACACACTGGTCAACAGCAACTATGTACGAGCTGTGGATCTAACCCGGAACCTTTGCTTCTGTATCGAGGAACTCGGACCATAAAATAATTGGTGGTAACTATACAGGGTGTTAAGTGACCTGTAAAACAGGGAAAAGTCAGGGAATTTGACCAAATTTCTGGAATTTTTGCTAAAATGATACTAAACTTGCATTTATAATAATAATAAAAATATGATATACTCACCAGAGATCTCGTTTAGCACAGTTGTACCAGTTGAGCATACGTATCGAAATTCAGGGCCAATATGTTATTTTCGTGTTGTCTTTACACCCCTCTCCCACGCACCTTTAGCCAAGTTTGAATCATGGTTATGCGCATGCGCGAGAATTTAAATTTGTTATAGAAAGAAAAAACTAAAAAATGAAAAAAAAGAATGTCTTGCAACTCTTTTAAACTGTACTGGTATAAGGCATTAGTTGAAATGCTCAATATGATCTCACTGAAATCTAACTCAAATTGCACCCATTAGCTATTGCCTTGGGTGTAAATCCCTTAACCCCGTCATGGTAAAACAACTCCAGAATGTGTAGGTGTCTAAGAATATTATGATTAATTAAATTTGATATTAATAAAATAATGTTTATAATGTATAGTGACAAGAAAATTTGAAAATAGGCTGTATAAAATTCAGGGAATTTTGAAATGTAGGGTTTGTTGGACACCCTGTTATAATACTAATAAAATATTATCAATTTTGCTGACTAAAGAAAGTATATTTTGTAAAATTCCCTCTCTGAGAGAATTTAACTACAACTGTATTGTCACAGAAAGCGAGTTTTCACTTACTATCCAAGTTATCGAAACAGTGATCTTAGGGCACGGGGGATTATGGACCGGACTAGTCATCATATGAAGTGGGTGGAGGAGGAAAAGGGTAGGGAGGGGCACATTGATCATCTCGCCGGAAAGAACTGGTCCAGGGGTGAACCGGTCACGTGACCGCGCCCGCCGCGAGGGGCCCGGGTTCTGACTCCCGCCCCGTCCGCCATCTGGCGAGAGTGAGGGCGATGTTGCCAAGCTTGGACACGTCCACACAAAAGAATTGTTCGCTGTTCGCGGCTTCAGAGATTTCTAGAATGTTTTTAAAACGTTCATATATATATATTGCAATCCTGATGCCTTAAACCGAGTGATCAATAATGGGTTTATCTTATTCAGTGGCCGAATAGTCTTAAGGCATCACTCTCTCAACAAAGTAAGATTGGGGTTCAAATCTCGGTCACGTATTCTGAGGGTGGTTTTTCCCACTCTTTTTTCCGTACAAATTCGGGAACTTAACTTTTGTTGTTGTTAGCACCACGCATTACTAACCGTTCGGGCTGTACAGCTATGTAATAATTACCCTAATGGGCTAGGGATTAGGAAAATTATATTTTGAGGAAGTGCACCCGCATTTGCGTGGATGGAGTGGAAAACCATTCAGGTAAAAGCCCTTTAATTGCACCCGAACAGGATCAAATGCCAATCTCCTCGTCATCGGCAGTCTAGTCCAACACGAGAGCAGCGCTTTAGACCACGCGGCCACTAAGACAGGTAACACAACCTTATGTATCCCTAACTCATTAGTGTAATTAGTACAAATGCGCATATCTCATACGGTTGGAAGACGCGGTGATAAACATTTTTTTAGCGAGGTTAGCTACCAAAACCAATACACATAAAAAGCAGAACCTTGCAAAGGTACTTCTTACTTTAGGAAAACTGAGGGTGTGTGTGTGTGGTTCTGTTATTTTGTTTATGTTTATAAATACTATATATATTTGGGCCCTAAAATTATTTAAATCACGTGATCACCAGTTTGTATTTAATTAAGGTGCCTATTCGATAAATTCTCACTGTCAATTTGTGCTGTTGAATATTTAGTAGCGATTCGTTTTAACACTTTATTGCAAATGAGAAAGCTCGATCTTAAGCCCAAATAAAATACACAAGACTTTTTAAGTGCAGTTTTTCTTTCATTGGAAGAAACGTTGAGAAAAACACAAACATGTTTATTTTTCGCCATCAACATTTATAATAGTTCTCTACCTACTCTAGTATTAGTTTCTATGGGTGTCAATAATATATTTCAAAAGTGACAGCTGCACATTACCTAACGTATGATTACAATATTTGAAATTAATTATATTAGTCTCTTTAGTTCTTTGTGTAAAAATTGGATTGGCACTTTATACGGAAAACTCGTCTAAATTACGCACTAAATTATGCACATAGACGTGTTTTAATCAAAATAATATACTTCCTTCCTAAATTAAGTAAAACGCAACCCTTTTTTTAGAACACGTTAAAAAAAGTCAAATCAGCAACATTATAGTACAAATAGGGAAAGCTTTTAAGTTAATTAATTAATTCACTTATTTAAAAAAATTATATTCGATTACTTGAAGTATTTGTTAATAAATGAGGAAGTACGCGACCGAAAAAAAAAAAGTTGAACTCCACTTCTTTATTATTAGTAAAATGTTATACTTATTTATATTGTTATAACGTGATCATTTTTCTGTTCATCTTCGTCCGAACGTTTTCCACGCGATAACTGTAAACTGCGTTAAATTTTAACAACATTTGGCCGGTACTTTCTTAGAACCTAGGCCGAACAACCGTATGTGCATGGTTTGTCGATCTGGTTATCCGTTTCAAGATGGCAGCCACTCAAAAATATATTTGTCTGCGATGCGAAAACTGCCAAACAAGTGAACCAATGCACATATAGATTCTCAAGTGATTTGAATTTAAAGTTATAAGCATTCGAACGAGTAGCTAGGGTTCACTTTTAAGTTTTGATATGTATTGCGATTCTGACGTCTTAGGCTGCGTGAACAACGGTTATTATCCATGAATATAATAATATACTAGTTAATATGGTGTTAATTTATTTTGTTTTTTATTTAACTTGATCACCCAGGAAAAATTACCAACTTCAAGCCTACTAATGAAAGATTATTGGAGATGCTTAAAATTTAAATCCAAAGAGAAATCTTAAGCCTGGAGTAACGCTAAGAACATGGAGAAAGCTATTTTTACGGTTACAGAACTACTAGTGATATTTATTATCTACCAAAAATGAGATCTGAAATCATATGATTTTGCGTGTGAATATAATTTTATGAAAATCATTTTACGAACTTGAGTGACTGCTGTTTTTCTTCCTGGCAGATTCCCACTCCACCATCATCTGAATATAAACCTGTCGCTAGTCTGTTGAGTTTCAAGTACCACTGCCATAGGATATATTTACTTATAAAGGACGTCTTGTGATTCAAAAATATAGGTTACATTTGGAAATAATAATAGAATAGAATCTACTCCTAGCACCTGCACCGCACCTCATAAAAACCTTCCCTGTGGCTTAATTAACTGTAAAATAGTGTCCCTCGCAATATATCACTCTACGACTAGACCGAGTTGTCTTTTGTTTGTTTTGACAATGTCACGGCATTAATTGCCTGTAATAGATGTTTGTTAAAACACTCGTCCACCATATGGCGAGGTGGCGCTCCCGTATGGCTAGTTTTCCCACACGCCGCCGTAAGTGGCGCCTATTCTCGTGCCATGGAAGAGCATATCAAGGTCACGCACGCTTGAATCCGCTACGGAGATATATATAATGATGATCGCCCTTGGGTCGTCAACTGGAACCCAGGAACTATCGAATGAGCCGGCTGATTTTTTTTTATTGACATCCCAGGTTTTACACTGCCCCCTAACCAATGGTGAAGTTGTAAAGTTAGCAGTGCCGGAACACAAGGGCGTAGCCACCCCAAAGTTGAATAATAATAATATTTAGCACCGCGTCTTACTACCCGTTTGGGTTATACGCTTTAAGTACTAATTACGCTAATGGATTAGGAATTGGGAAGGTTTAATTAGAGGAAGTGAGCCC
>CABFOW010003764.1:27168-46311 GCA_902141385.1 Timema californicum | reverse complement strand
GGGCGGATCCAGATCATTTTATCAGGGGGGTGGGGGAGGTTGTCATAGTTACTTACAATGTTATATTTCTGTTTAAAGCCATTTAATAGTTTCTCATTCATATATGGTCTTATGTATGTTTTAAGCCTTGGTCATTCTCTCCAATATTTTTTTTAATTGGATAGTTTTTATAAAATATTTGTAGTGACCCTCCTTCAACCATTTTTTGGAAAAATTGTTCACTTAGAAGCTATGAGTAGACTTCGCCTTGGTTTTTTATTCTTTTATAAACCATTTAAAGTGTTTCTCACCTATAAATGTTTGAAATATGGATGCCCCTCGAAGCTATTTAGAGTGATTCTCACCTTAATTTTTTTTACGATATTTTGATACCTCTATAAGATAATCTTTGAAGTGGTCTTCCACCGACAACATTTTAAAAATTGATTTGGAGTTGTTTTCTTTTAAACATTTTAGAAATTTGGAGGAACTTGGAAGCTGTTTAGAGCAGAGCTTTCCTCCTCTGACTTTTTTTACCAGGTGGATGTCTCTAGTTGAAGAGTTTTTTGATGCGGTATTTTCCGGCAAATTTTTATTTTTTCTAGAAGTAATTTGTAGTTTGATTCAAGGTCATCTTTCAGCTTCATATTCGATAATAGTAGAAGATTTTAATTATATCTGGGGGGCGGGGTTATTGCATGGGGGAGCCAGAGTCCCCCCACAGTTCCACCGCTCTTCTGTCCACACATCTATATTCGTTATTCCTGGATGAACTGCTCTCAGGCGATTATTAGTCTTCTTTGATGTGTGGTAGTCTACTGTCCCTATGCGGAAAAATGTTCATTACTCGGTATGCACGAAAAATATTCGTACATTAAAAGGAACATTTTTCCATACTTGCGTGAGTCATATCGAAAATTGCACAAACGTAGACTAATAACGAACGTGTGGACCTGGATTAAGAGGTGTCTGCGCATAAAAAGATGAAAAATTGTATAATTTATCTGTATTGTATTTTCTTTCTAAAATTTGAAATTATTATTATTATTATTATCATCACCGCGTCTTACTACCCGTTCGGGTTATACGCACTTACGCTAATGTGTAATGGTAGTAATGGTAGGGTGATTGTGAGATGAAATGGAGGACCTACAGTTTAACGTGGAATCAGAACCACGGTGGAGGCCTGGCATTCCCAATTTGAACTTACATCTCGTGTTTTGTATTAGTTTTAGAACTTTCACGGCGGGGGTCAACTGACCCTTTGAAACACACCCCTCCCCTGAATACACGCCTGCCACACAGGTGACCAAGGTGGAACCCCTACACACATAACGGAGTACTTGTAATCGTATTAAGGTGAAACACTAACTTAATAAACTTTATTTTCCTATTACAAGTCACAAGGTTTGTAGTATAGCCAGACGTTTAGTGCAAAACAACTTATTTTTGAGACCTCAAGCAATTTTTTGTCGGACATGGGTAATCCTGTCTTGATAGTTTCCATACATTCACCTACTCACGTACATTATTTATAGATTGAGGCTTATCCATTGGAAATGTGTACACTTTGATATAGAAAACTTTGAAATAAATTAAGTTATTTAAAAAAATGGAATTAGAATAGCTTGGTATAATTCGAAAAATCGGTGTCGAAATAAATGGTTGTTTTCTAAGATTGCAGTTTTCCCTTTAAAAAAATATGTATATATATAAATTTGATCCTGTGTATGTATGAGTGGTCAAAGGGTAAATTTGGGACCAACTGCGCTTAAACATATCATTGGTACAACTACACACGCCACTGAATATTAGAAATGTACGTTTTTCTGTTTATAAACATCTTCGCGGTTCTTGCTTTTCAAGGCGAATACTTTAAAGTGATTAAAATCATAATACACAAAATATATCAAGATTTAAAAAAAAGACATATAAATGGTTGGTTGATGGCCGTACAAATTGTGGCATATCTCAATGTAAATATTACAATATTGCTTGCCATTGTGGATTCTCCGTTATGCTTTAAATAGTAAAAAAAAAAACATTTGAATTTAAATATCGTGCGACCCTCGGGCTAGTTTGATTTAGTATTTTTCATTCATACTTTCCTCACAAGGGTTATTAACGGATCTATTCAAGGTTTTGTTTATTACAATGAGATGGGTAGTTGACCGGAAATTCATGAGCATTCACTTACAATGGAGGGAAGGATGGAACTCAACTGGCCCTTCACATTGCCCAAAAAAAATAATTTTTTTTGTTCAATCATTTGTGCTCATATGTGCCCGAATATGAACATTTATGCTGTGAAACTAGCCCTTTCAGATAACATTTAATGTAATGGACCAACTCGACTATTTTCGAAAGGGTCTTTGCTGGTTGACCAGATTTTTCTAGACCAGGTAGAATGTGTACCAGCATTTGCTTGGAGTGAGAAAATCCCACTTCGATCACTGTCATAGGCCATCTAGTGACGCCTTAGACCATGTGACCATCGATGCCTGTATACAAAAATTCTTATAAAATGCATAGTGGCGGTAGATTGCTACCCAAGGACCTAGTTGTTGTTTTTTTTTGCCAGTGACTGGGTTCAAATATAGTCGGATGAATTGATGGGTTTTTTTTTACAAATGGTTTCGCTATCTACCTTCACAAAAATTAGGGCACACTTACATTTTAAGTTATTCATAACTAGCAACCTCATACGGCGTTGCCCGTGACCCACTCTGGTATTGTGTTGAAAATAGCCTAATTAAAAAGCTAATTAAAAATTCGGCTTTGAGGTACATTCGGACTCCCTTCCGTCCACCTATGTTAAAAATATCAGATCTCTGCGTGCCGTAGATTTGGCTGAGCATCTCACACAAAAAAACAAACACACAAACACTTATTTTATTATTATACATTCCTGTTCCATTAATATAAATATGCGGATAGCTGGTCCGGCACGCAAGATAGAAAACATATATATGCAAGAATAAAGAATAGAAGAACAAGATCGAAAATCTCAATATCGAGATTTATTCCCACTGCACCCCAACGAGATTCGAACCGAATCCTAGAGATGAACAGGACATCTGAGAACTGTCTCACCGAACTACAGTCCCATTTTCATAGGAACTAGAAAAGTCACTAGATCTAATTTCACGTATTCATACGTCAAGACAAGTGATATGCATCAACCTATTTTGATATACTATTAATACCTACAAAATATCACCGATACTGTAGTTTTATTTTATAAATGTCGGTTGACAAAAGCTTGTATTTCGTAAAAGTCTCTTTGTATAAAAATTGGAATCTTACCTATAAAAAGTTGTTTTTCCACAGTATTTTTTACTACCGGTTCGGGCTTTACTACACTTATTCCCCCGTCAAGTTAATCTAGTGCGAGCCTGACGACTTGTAGCCCCGCGACCGCCCATGTATAAAATATTAGTGTCACTGTACTTAATTAACTATGAGAGGGTGAAATCATAAACAAAATGGTCAAAACAAAACCTTCCAAGTGCAGGTATGGACTCAAACTACCTCCCTCAATACTTCCGGCCGAGATTCGAACCTCAATCTCCCCATCATCAGCAGTCTATAGCCTAATGCGAGCGTAGAGCGTTAGACCACGCAGCCACCGAAGCAGTGATTACTACTTTGTCCTATAGTGTAGGCCAGTTTGCTATCTATTACACTTTATAGCACCGCGTATTACTAACCATTCGGGTTATAATACGCTTAAGTACCATTTACGCTATTGGACTAGGAACTGGGAAGGTTGCACCCGCATTTGCGCTGGGAGGGAGAGTGGAAAAACCGCCCCAGTTCACCCGACTGAGATTCGAACCTCGATCTTCCCCCCACTCCCGTCCTCGGTAGTTAAGCTCAACACGAATCTGGCGCGTCAGCCAACTGCGTCACTGAGGCGGATATCTATCACTCTGCACTCTTTTTAGAGAGTTAACAATCTTTACGAGGCTGACTGTTCCTTATGTACACTTCAATCAAACCAAATATTACAACAGATTGCAAGAAGAATCAGAACCGCGAGTCCAACCGGATTAGGAATTGGGAAGGTCGAATCCACATTTGCGTAGAGAGAGGGAGAGCGGAAACACCCCTAGTTTACCCGACCGAGATTCGAACCTCGAACTCCCCCGTCCTCGACCGTCTGCCACTACACGAAACAAGCGCGTCAGTCAACTACGCCACCGAGGTAAATTATTTTAGAAACATCTGTTTTATTAAATACAATTTTAAATATCATTTATTGCTCGAAAATATATTTTGTTGACATAATAAATAGTATTTACACAAAACAAATAAACCACTTAAACAACAAATAAATTGAATGTTCACGATTATATTTTGATGCAATAATTATAACTTTTACAAAAATTCATAATTAATATTAGATACAATTTTAAATATCATTTAATGATCGAAAATATATTTTGTTAATATTATAAATAACATCTACACAAAATAAACTAGCCACTTAAACGACAAAGAAATTTAATGTCCACGATTATATTTTGATGCAATAATATTTACAAAAATTCATAAGTAATTTTAAATACAATTTTAAATACGCGTGGATGGCCCGAACGATAGTAAGGGTTCCGTAGGATTTTCTTGAAGCATGGTCTTGTTTTTATCACGAACTTTGTGGTCGCCATAAATACTGTCATGCGTATAATCTAACCTAACCTGATCTACAAAACCTAGCCACTTACGTGTAGGTTCTTTATATATATATATATATATATATATATATATATATGTATCGCCCTTGAGTCTGGACGCAAACTTCACGCCACCGTTGTACATCGGAGTGCCAAAAATATTGACATAGATATTCTCTCTAACTTGGGCAATTGTTTGTTACGAACCTACACATTCCATTAAACAGACATTTAAATAAACATATTTAATGCTTCACTTTTAATTTGAAAGTAAAATGTAAATAGAGTTTTGGTGTCGCAAGCTATGATTCTTAAAAAATAAAAACGTGGTGTCTTAATCAGGTTTTCAAGTTCACCTGTTGCTGAGGAATGTTGGGGTTTTATAAACGTTTTTATGTTCTTCCCGAACGGGTTTCTTTTAAAAAATTATTCCTTGATTGGGGCGTGTTTTCTGTAGCTTTGACAACTTAAGGAGCATAAAACGGTCCAGACGATTTCATTTCTCTGTAGCTCCATCTCTTACAAAGTTTGTCTTCTTGGAATATGTGCGCTCAAACCTAGGAACCACAGCCCTTGGAGGGGATGAGTATTTCAATATAAATAAGGTGACCTGGCGGTCCAGGGGTAAGGTGTCAGACTTCTATGCTGACGGCCGGGGTTCAATCCCCGGTCCCGGCATGAATTTATCTGATTACCAAACCATTCCTCCACCTCTGACAAGACATGTGGGGAATGCCAGGCCTCCACCGTGGTTCGGATTCCACGTTAAACTGTAGGTCCTCCATTTCATCTCACAATCACTCCACCATTACACATTAGCGTAAGTGCGTATAACCCGAACGGGTAGTAAGACGTGATGCTAATAATAATAATAATAATATAAATACATTTTATTTCCCATCAGATCTACTCGTAGATTACAGTTACAAGACTCTCAGATAACAGTCCAAACGATTAATTTATACGAGATTCTCCCACATCAGATCTACTCTTAGATTACAGTTACAAGACTCTCAGATAACAGTCCAAACGATTAATTTACACGAGACTCTCACACATCAGATCTACTCGTAGATTACAGTTACAAGAATCTCAGATAACAGTCCAAACGATTAATTTACACGAGATTCTCACACATCAGATCTACTCGTAGATTACAGTTACAAGACTCTCAGATAACATTCCAAACGATTAATTTACACGAGATTCTCACGCATCAGATCTACTCGTAGATTACAGTTACAAGACTCTCAGATAACAGTCCAAACGATTAATTTACACGAGATTCTCAAATCTCAATCGGACCGTTTGAGGTGGGATAGAAGGGGACGCGAGAAAAGGCCAGTGTGTTTGTAATTTTTATGTAAACCTTTTTTTTTTTGTAGAAAATAAATCAAATGTTGCTTCAGTACAAAACATGGCGTTAAATGTTCCTTACGTGGTGACCTCAACAGTTTCAAATTACCCTTGACACATATTCAAGACATTTTGAAGAAAATTATATTCTATGTTTATACTGAAGCAATATTTTATTTATTTTGGTTAAAAAAAAGTTTTGCCATAAAAACTGTAAAAATATTGGCTTTTTCTACCGTCCCCTTTCACCGCATCTTAAATTATTATTATTATTATTTAACACCGCGTCTTACTAGCCGTTCGGGTTATACGCTTTAAGTAGTAATTACGCTAATGGATTAGGAATTAGGAAGGTTGAATTAAAGGAAGTGAACCCGCATTTGCGTGGAGGGAGAGTGGAAAACCATTTAGGAAAAGCCACCCCCCAGTTAACCCGACCGAGATTCGAACCTCGAACTCCCCTGTCCTTAGCAGTCGAGCTTAACACGACCAGCGAGCTAGCCAACTACGCCACCGAGGCGGGTCTTGAGTTAGAGAGATTCCCAGACATCAGTGTAGTGTTTCTCATAATGGGGGCCACGAGACGTGTGTATGCTTCGACAGTAACTGTCTTCATTATAGTAGGCTAGTAATTAACTGTTACCCGCTTCGATGGTCACGTGGTCTAACGCACTAATCTCGTAATAGACTAGACTGCCAATGACAAGGAGATCGAGTTTCGAATCTCGGTCAGATGTACTTAGGGTGGTTTTTTACAAAATTGTTTTTCACTCTCCCTCCACGCAAATGTAGGTACATTTACTATAAATATAACTTTCATAATCCCTAAAACCTCTGGTATAATGTAGGTAGGTAGGAAGACACAACGCGAAAATAAAATAATTAACTGTCCATTTAAGATATTAATTTCCTAACTGTTACAATCTGTAAAATAAAATAAGTTTGTTTTAGAATTATTTAGTAAATAAATGTTACGACAAAATCTTACAAGGTAGCTCATATTGTTTATTACATTTTGGAGGAAAATGTTAAAAAAAATGGGCTTTCAGTATACTACCCAAAAGTAATTCAATTAAGTGAACAAATACAACATAGACTTGGGTATCGAACTCGGGACCCCTGACTTTGCACGCCCATACTCTTTAACACTGAACCATCCTGGTTCGTCACGTAATCAGCCATCTCTCTCTAGCTGTTTGTGTATCGAGTCTATATGTGGTAACTGGTGAAAGTACCGGTCACTCGAGAGCTCTCTACAATTACAGACCACGGTGACGCGTGACTCAATTCTCGTGTCCAGGTTGTTATTTCTCACTTCATTGAATTTTATACGGTTATCAGAACTGATCCTTTGGATAACCATCACGCACCAGTTTGTGATACACACGAATAAAATACCCAAAAGTAAGTTTTTTCATATAAACAAACACATTATTTTGTTCATCATATTAAACACTCTTTATTTATATTTTTAAACCAAACTGTTCAAATTTACGAGTATTTAACAAAGTTAAAATTTTCAAAAATTATTTATTTGCAAACTAGCTCAGAATGATTTTTTATTTATAAAATAAATTTACCGTTATTCTTATTTATAAAGAAAAGCTGGTCCCTGATACCCATTTTGAACGATCTAATATCAATATTTTGGAAATTTTCCAATTTTATATTATTATTTTTTAGAAATTAATTAGCATTAAATTATTAATTTAGTAAAATTAACGTATATGAAGTTTATATTTATCATCTAAAATAGTAACCCTATACCAATTTTGAACAAAATCGTTAAAGATATTTTTAAAAACATCAGAATTTTACAAAAATCAGTAATCAGTAAGCTACTATAAAAAAAATACATACATATAACTATTTATAATGTAAAAAATCTTACAGAAACCCATTTTGAATCAAATCAGTGGGCCATTTATTAAATAACATGATTTTTTTGTCTTCTAATTTGAATAAGTTTACTACCCTTAAAAGAAAATAACCCCAGATATTCTAAACAATAGATCTATTTTTTAATTATTTCGAATTTTTTTAAATGTATATTTAGAAACTACCTTTTAACGAATTTTTTTTACCCCAAAACTAAGTATAAAGTACTATCAGGGAAGTGCACCTAGAAGCCACCAAATCTATATAGAATAAAGTAAGTTATAAAGAAAGGAAATACATTTAATTTATTTTTAAAAATGTATTTTTTAGATGATAAAAGTATGGAAATAAATCTGGACACTAGATTAACATAAACAGAAGTGAGAAATTTAAGTAGGACCTATCAAATAAAATGCAAAGCTATAAATAAATTCCTTAAAATAAAGCAAAAAAAGATTCCCGCTACATAAGTCCTTGCAAAATAATTATTTGCAGAAAAGATTTTGCCAATTGGCCTACAAAAAATTGAATAGATAAAGCAAACAACCTGCAAAATTTCTTCAATAATTTCATTTATAATATAAAATCTTTTTTAAAGGTAAGTTGCACATTTGAACTCAACTCCCTTTTTTTCTTTTAATATCTGCACACTTTTTTATGTACATTTTAGACACAATATGTTCGGTCAATTTAAGTAACATTCATTGGTTATGGACAATTTTCTTACTTATTGAAGGTGACCTGGAGGTCTAGGGGTAAGGTGTCAGACTTCTATGCTGGTGGCCGGGGTTCAATCGTCGGTCCCGGCAAAGATTTATCTGATTACCAAACCCTTCCTTCACCTCTGACAAGACATCTTGTGAATGTGGGGAATGCCAGGCCTCCACCGTGGTTCGGATTCCACGTTAAACTGTAGGTCCTCCATTTCATCTCACAATCACCCTACCATTACACATTAGCGTAAGTGCGTATAACCCGAACGGGTAGTAAGACGCGGTGCTAATAATAATAATAATAATAATAATACTTATTTTAAGACAACTCGTCATTTGCATCCCTATGTTGAAATGCAACGTGAAATAAAATTATAATATTTCTTACAATCAGCTATGAGTAACCAACAAATGCAAGCCATAGAGTTTATTGCCACGTGATTACATCGAATAACATTTATCTATGATGCTGCTTTCCAAATTATACCCAACTACACGTCAAGTGCATTACGTCACAGTTGTTTATGCCTGTGGCTCCTACGTGGTGGTCGTTTTTGTGTGTGTTTTGATCTTTAACGTGGACCTGTTTCTGTATACTAGTATTCTATTATATTGACACCTTTTAGAAGGTTTATACCAGTGTTCCTTAAAAGTATGCCGTTCGACCACAGCCTAAAGCGCCACACATCTCTGTTCATTATTATTATTAGCACCGCGTCTTACTACCCGTTCGGATTATACCCACTTACGCTAATGTGCAATGGTAGGGTGATTGTGAGATGAAACGGAGGACCTACAGTTTAACGTGGAATCCGAACCACGGTTATTCACAAGATGTCTTGTCAGAGGTGAAGGAAGGGTTTGGTAATCAGATAAATCTGTGCCGGGACATGGGATTGAACCCCGGGCCCCCCAGCACAGAAGTCCGACACCTTACCCCTATACCGCCAGGTCACCCTTATCTCTGTTCAAAGATAACAAGAAGTTGGCACGAGCCGCAACAGTACGTTGTACGCTATTTTTACTAATTACTTACTTACTACATCTTGACAGATCATTAGCTTTCACTTGAGGTAAAGAATTATGGTTCACCCAAATTTCTAATGGTTTGAGCGAAATGTCTCCAAGTGTTAAAAGATAAATAGTGTAAACCTTCGAACCTTTGAAGCTACTTCAGGGAAAATCAAATTGATATATACTTTTCTAATTTTGACTTTACCTTACAACCGTTGGACTGGATGTGTAATCAATTTTCTGCTATCGCAGCTCGCAACCAAACCAAGTAAAATGTTGCACTAAGTTAAGTGTGGATTAAATAAAAAGCTATCATATTTGATAATTATGGTTATTATAGTCGGATCTAAATATCACATTCTTTTAAGTTGAACTACTTCTAGAGAGAGCATTGGCTTTATAAACCCAAAGGTTCTGGGTTCGATTCTCATGTCCAGGTGTAATTTTTAAATTTGAATAAAACTTGTTAAGTGTACCATGAACTAAAAATGTTTTGAGGAACACGGTTCTAGATAGTTAATGTAGTCTGATATACTGAGTGTGTCAAATAATTAAAATAATAAAGATTTAGTGATTGGGTGTGGTCCAGTTTGTTACAATGCTCAAACTCGGAATTTCTTAACTGTCAAGAGCTTTTGATTAACATCACCGTCCAAACCCGATTCCAGGACAAACTAGATTGGACCAAGCCGAATTGATACATCCTAAGAGCCTTTGGATGTACTAGTTTAGCATAGTCTAAGTTCGTTAATCCTGAAATTTTGGCCTAGCTCATAGGATAAATTAGTATAGCCTACAATTTTATCAAGCCAACCCAGGCTTAAGTTAGGTTAGGTTAGGTTAGGTTAGGTAAGCGGACAACATTTGCGCGTGAACTGTAAATAATTAGACCTGTCCAAGGTTTCCCTCCTTGTCCCGAGAACCATTTATGCACCATTGGGAAAGATAAGTCCCGATTTGACCGCTTATGAATTGTTCGTCATGCCGGATACCGAATGCGGGACAATTTTGGCAGGGAGAAGCGCTGCCAACTGAACCAGGCTGACTTGTAATTTCTCTTTGGTGTGTTTACTCATCCTGTTTCCACGCGAATTCTGGTATAGTTTCCTTTATATCCACCCTCTTCATTCCGATCATACCGTTTACTCATGTTGGCCAATCAATATCGCGGTGGCTGGTACGGGTGTGTGTGACTCTCGTGGTGGCTACAGACAGGGAACACAGGGAAAAGTCAGGGAATTTTTGGAAAACGGGGAAATGTCAGGGAATTTTAGATGACAAGAAAAAGAGGGAAATGTCAGGGAATTTAACTAAAACTAAGGAAAAGTCAGGGAATTAAAAATATGTCTAAAATATCCCATTAATTTCTCAACTAAACACTAAAACAAAAGTTAATAATACATAAATAAAATAACATTTTAATTTTTTTTTAAACTGATTAAACCGTTTATGTTTAGTAGATACAAACTTTTTTTTTAAATATATGATCAATATAAATAAAACAAAAGTCGTCATCCACCATTTTACCTGGAAAAGTTAAGGAATTTTGTAAAATATGTTTTGTAGCCCCCCAAACTTTTGATGTATAGCATACTCTCGACCATCCGGGTAGGAAGAACTTGTATGGAAACTCGAGAGAAAAGAACCCACACGAATAATCCGATCTAACACTCGTAGTATAGCGAGATTCTGGAACGAAAGAAACTTAAGAAAATATAAACTTTTTTTTTTGCAATGAAATTGATAAATTTTTACTCTTTTTTTTTAGTATTAGTTAAAGGTGGACTATTGCTATTATCTATGAGAAATAATATTTGAAGATCACATGACTTAGAATATTACTATATGAACTTTTTTTTTTAGAATCGCGTCTTACTATTTGTTCGAGTTTATTAGGCCTATTAATTACGCAAGTGGTTTGAGGGATTATGACGGCTATATTTGGAGGCTGTTGCGTGGAGGAAGAGCGGAAAACTATTTTGGAAAAAATCCTCGGTACGCCCGACAGAGATTCGAACTTCTATCCACCCGTCATCGGCAGTCCATTCTACTACGAGATTAGCACGCTAGACCTTGTGGCCACTGTCGATGTTTCTAAATTTGACTCCAGATTGAATCACCCAAAGGTCATAATATTCAAAATGAATGTTTTCCAACACCTTTGCTCAGTTAGTGTCTGTCTACTGATCTAAGGGTCTCAAGTTTGATTCCTGGCAAGGCTGAAAAATGTATCATTGTTGAAATGTGGGACTACCCTTCCACAATAGTGAATTAACGGCTGGGGGCTGGATGTTGTGTCTCTTCTAGATTTAAGTTTTTTTTACAAGTAGCGTAATATTCCCTTCTCAAATATATATTTCTCAGACCACAAGGCCAACACTGACCTTTTGTAACTGCGTAATTGTCTCGAAAGACCAGGTTACTGTTAACCGAAGAAGGATTTTTTTTTAATATCGCGTCTTACTACCTGTTCAGAAAATACACATGTTTGAATATTTTTATAATTGGATGGGGATGAGGAAGGAAGTATTTTAGAGGTAATCCACCTGCATTTGCGTGTAAGGAGATATAGAAACAATTTAGGGGTACAAAAACACCTCCTGTAGACCCGACCGGTATTCAAAGCCCCCCGATCTCTGCATCTTCAGCAGGCCAGTCTTAACACAAAAGTGACACCTTAGACCATTTGCTCACTGAAATGGATAAAATGAAACGTATGTATCCATGATGGACGCACGGATAAGCCGCAAATAGGATAACTCGCAGGAATATTTGGGTGTTAACTGTACCTTTAGTGGATTCGTGGTGTTTTGAAGGTAATTAAGTATTCGATAGTTATAAAAAGTTACAAAAAATAATGTCATTGTCATGGGCCTACTTCAAATAATACCTGGCAAATAGTATGGCTCAAAGTTATACAATACTAGACCCTTCCCCCTCCCCCCGCATTATTATTTTCAACACACATATTGAAGAATAATCATAGACTCTACCATAAAATATGAGTGACTATAGACATTTTTATGAGGAATAAATTAAATTTTCAAAATAAAATATAGCCTATGTTACTCGCTGATAATGTAGCTTTATATTGGTGAAAGAATTTTTAAAATAGGTCCAGTAGTTTTTGAGTTTATCGATTACAAACAAAAAACTAAAACTTTCCTCTTTATAATATTAGTATAGATGTTCATTTCGTTTATCTTGAATGTAATTCTTAACCTTGATGGCCCTATATTATAAGCTATTCCATAGTGTAATAGGACGTGGTAAGACTGCAACCTTTTGGGTTTAAAAAGGGGTGTTGTATACGGTTTTTACTTTATCGCAACCACTAGGAGAGAAAGAAAGTATAATAATCGTAAAAAAAATTTGAGAGATTGATGAATTTCTGGTGATTCTTGATCAATGAAACCATAAAAGTGTTTTTTCGCATTGACGTATATCTGACGTTTCGTATATTTGCTACTAGGCCTGGAACCGAAAATATTTTACCTATCGGGCGTACTTAAACCTGGTTTATTAGTTTTCACACGGTTTCTCGGAGAGATGTTTAGAATTTTCCATCCATTCCTAAAATTAATGATAATAATAATAATAATATTTAGCACCGCGTCTTACTACCCGTTCGGGTTATACGCTTTAAGTACTAATTACTCTAATGTAGTACTAATTACTCTAATGGATTGGGATTTGGGAAGGTTGAATTAAAGGAAGTGAACCCGCATTTGCGTGGAGGGAGAGTGGGAAAACCATTTAGGAACCACCACCACCACCCGACCGAGATTCGAACCTCGATCTCCCCGTCCTCGGCGGCTAAAATTAATGGTAGTTTTACTTGGTGGAAGGGGGAGAAAAAATCAATTTAAAAAAATTGGATATATCAATTTTGATTACAATTCTTATATAGAGATGAGACTACCGGGGAGTGGTGGAAGTTACATAATAATTAGTTACATACCCTTGTATTCATCACAAGACAATGTAAGGATAAGTCCTGTGGATTACGGTGGGCGTGACATACAGCGTGACTGTAAGAATCTGGAACCTGGTTCAAGGTATAGATTGGTGAACCTAATAGGAAGATAACATTAGAACGGGTGCATAAGCCGAACGGGTAGGGGAAAAAAATTGAATAGACCTGAGAGAGAGAGAGAGAGGGTGTAAGAGGTGGATTAGATAGAACTGACTCAAGATGAGGATAAAGTAATGAGGGGGCTGGATATAGCTATCTCATGATAGGGATAGGGTGTAATGAGGTGGACTGGATAGAAATAGCTCAAGATAGAGATAGGTGTGATGAGGTGGACTGGACAGAGCTATCTCATGATAGGGATAGGGTGTAATGAGGGGGACTGGATAGAACTAGCTCAATATATGGATAGGTGTGATGAGGTGGACTGGACAGAGCTATCTCATGATATGGATAGGTGTAATGAGGTGGACTAGATAGAACAAGCTCAAGATGGGGATAGTGTAATGAGGGGGCTGGATATATCTAGCTCAAGATAGGGATAGTGTGTAATGGAGTGGACTGGATATAGCTAGCTCAAGATAGGGATAGGGTGTAGTGAGGGGGAGTAGATAGAATATAACTAGCTCAGGATAGGGATAGATGGCGTACTTTTATAAGTATAATAATGAAATTTTGAATTTCTAATGCCAGAGGGTAAGAACGACACAGTTTAGCATTTTAAACAAATTGGCGTATTTCATTTCCCCCTGAAAATGAATTTGACAGTCCTTTACGTACGCAGATATATCGAGTTTGTATCATATATTTGAGATACGAAATAACTTAGTTTGTGTTGAAAGAAGGAAATGTTATTGTGAGCCCGGCTTGAGACGTTGGATGACATTAGAGTGAGATAGCAAATCGAAGGCCACATGTGAGCTGTTTTCACAGTTTAAAATGTACGCCTTCTGATTGGCCGAACACTCACGTCACACCCACCAAAACATACGTCTTATCTAGAGTTTTACCATGTCGTTTGTAAACAAACATATCCGTCTCTTTTTTTTCGCACTCTCTATTTGCAAGATGTGGGCCCGCCTCAAGGCCACTCTTGTTTTCTTCGACTGCTGTTTGTTTTCTGTTAGAATTAATAGCAGGAAGGACGTTTTTTATTTTAAAAAAAAACAATTTTGTTCATCAAGTAACCTTATTGATAATTATCATTGATCACACACGCTCTATATTTTTGTGCCCTCACTGGTGGGCACGTGGACTAAACGTCGGGCTCATCTAGTCTGATCTGCGGGGTTTGGAGGAGGTCGGTGATCGAACCCTGAATGGGATACATCGAAGTTTTATTTTTAGCACCGCGTCTTACTACGCGTTCGGGTTATACGCTTTAAGTACTAACTACGCTAATGGATTAGGAATTGGGAAGTTTGGATTTAGAGGAAGTGAACCCGCATTTGCGTGGAGGGAGAGTGGAAAAACATTTAGGAAAAATTCTCCCGAGTTCACCCGACCGAGGTTCGAACCTCTATCTCCCCGTCCTCGGCAGTCGAGCTCAACACGACTAGCGCGTTAGCCAACTACGCCACCAAGGCGGGTTGCATCGAAGGTGTTCCCCACACACACACAAAATGGGTTAACTCTTTCACTCCACATATCAGAGTATATTTACATTTAATTCTACCACATTTTGTGTAAATATGGACAGCTTGTCGGGTGGAGTAATACGCCAAGCCCAAGCTGTAATAAAACGGGACGGTTTCTTCCCATGACAGCCTGTTAGATCATAACAATAAAATGATAATTTCGTGTCCGAGCTACAATTATCCGTAGTTCAGTTCACGGAAATATTAGCCAGTACTGATGGCCCCCGAATCTACTAATGATACATCCTTTTCCGTGGCGGATTTTTCCATGTCCCGTTGAGATGAGGTGAAGATGATAGTGAGTACTACGGGATAAGGCCAATGGAGATATCAACCTAACTTAACCCTAACTAACCAAACCCTGGTGACCATAGGAATTATTTTCCTTTCGAGAAAAAATCCCCGGTAGCAACCGGGAGTCGAACCCGGGACCTAAAGGTCAGCAGCCAGGAGCTCGGACTACCTATATTCCATTCACAGTAGGAATTACTCTCTGAAAGGTCTTTTTTCCTACTATATATCCTACTATATAGTAGATTTATGGTAGGGAAAAAGGCCTTTCAGAAGTCAATTCCTACGGTGAATGGATTATACTATACCACGAGGCCGGTTAGCATGTTTGGATAGGTCCTAAAGTCTGTTAAGCGTAGGTATTGCTTTTTGATAGGCCTTTTTTCCCTACCAGAACTCTAATATATAGTAGGATATTCGTAGGAAAAAAGACCTTTCAGAGAGTAATTCCTAACGTGAATGGAGTATACTTTTTCTTAACCGTTAAGTTACTTATAAATCTAATATACTATTACATAGCGTCTTGACGCAGACGATCTCTAAAATTCCACACTTATTTTTTGGTCTTAGCGAGAAATAGCTGTCAACAGATGTTTAGATTGAAGCTTATTTTCAAATTTTATGACAGGTCTATCTTATCAGCTTTGCATTCAGCATGGGCTATTTCTTATCTTGCTTATATTTATATTGTGTACTTAGATACGAAATGTCTTAATAAATCATGAGTTTCTTAATCTTTTTTTTTCTTCAATAAATTAATGTTAACGAGTCGTCCTAAAAAAACGTATTATTTAGTCTTTCATTCTGATGATGAAAACAAACTATCTGAAGGCTTAAATGGAATCATGCATGTTATAAATTTTTCATGGGCCAAATTGAGCACCAAATGAGAAAATATGATGAAATGACCGCCTCCTAAGACATTTAAATATATCTGATTCGGCTTTCACAAATTCACTTGCAAATAAATCTTTCCAGGGTTAAGACCTGTTACCCGTCCGTTCAAAAAATACTGCGATGCTATATATAATGGTACTCGATTCCTCTTAATACACTGGGTAAGTATACAGTATCTAGTGTGAGGCAGAAAACGCCGGTCCGAAAGTGAGGTGGAGAAAGAGAAAGAAAGAAATCGTTCATACATGGACGGCACATTTGAGATTCATCCTTGAGCAGTGTTTAAACTCTAGCTGGGGACTTTTGCCATATTTATTCACTTATTGTTTTGAAATCTATTAACATAAGGATGAATAATATATAGTTTATATTAATAAGCCGTGCTTTACTCGACCCTCAAAATGAATTCATAAATGAAAATTTAACTACTTATTTATTTGTAAAGTTAATCTGTTAAAAGTTTCTGTGACGTATAAATAAACACTAGTGAAAATTATGTAAATTATCTTTAGAAAATAATATTTGTTACACGTATAGGTGAGCTCACGGAATAAACTTCAAGCTCTCTTGGTCCGGTTTCGTGATTACGGGAAGGCACGAGCTTGAATCCTGGCTGGGTGTTTTATGAGTGATTTTACTAAATAGTTTTCCACTCACCCTCTACGCAAATTCGGTTTAATTTTCACTCGATTCTAATTTCCCCATTCCTACCACATAAGTGATATTAAATATATTGAACAATTAACAGTGTTTTGGTTTTGTAGGTATTTAAAATTAAAATAAACATTTTACCTACTCTTTTACCTAGTTAATTTTTAAAGATAGAAAGGTCAAAAATACAGAATTAATACAGTTTTAAAGTAGAATAGCTTGAGAAATCAATAAACTGGCACACTAACAAACCACAATGGGAGATCACTAGAAATTAATAACGCCTTTAAAAATTAATAATATATAGTTATCAAAAGAGAAACATTCATTGTCTTAAATCGTATGCCGTGGTACGATCAATTCAGAGAAACACTAAAAGACCAAACTTTCTTGTTTCTTATTTTCATTATTTTGTGGTTTTATATATATATATATTATATATATATATATATATACTTTTTTTTTTAATCTTTCGGCACACCTGGCCAATATTTTGGCACACCGTATGAGAATCCTTGTTCTAAATTGACTAAAGGCTTTCACTTTGTCAATACATTAATTTTATTATTATTATTATTATTAGCACCGCGTATTACTACCCGTTCGGGTTATACGCACTTACGCTAATGTGTAATGTTAGGGGTGATTGCGAGATGAAATGGAGGACCTACAGTTTAACGTGGAATCCGAACCACGGTGGATGCCTGGCATTCCCCAATAATTTAATTAAATGACTGCTTTATCATACATTTCTTGCCGGACTGCATTGCAGATGTTACATTTAAAACTCGCAAAACACTTTATTGATAGAGACGAAGAGTTTGGTGTTTGAATCCCGGCAATAACAAGGCGCGACCGTTTTAAAGATGTGACTAAATACCCATGCCTAAATAGGTGGAATCGTCACTATGCTTTAAGATTATTTCAACGTGTAAGAGTGTGTTATTTTTTTTCATTTTTTTAGTCTGATAATTTGCACACGCTTGTAATTATTATCATCTATTTATTTTTCAAAAAAAAATAGGTCGAATTTTGTTGTAACGAGCACAGAAATAATGAGATCCCAACTGTAATGAGAGAAAATAAAAAGCTATAATGATTTTAATTTACGTGAATTCCTATAAATTGCACACTTTTATAATGGGCTACTTACTACATGGATACATAGTACCCATTTTGGTAAATAATCAAAACTGGAAAACATTTTCAATTGCGTGGGTAGTCTGAAATTACCATTTATTTGAATATACCAGAATGAATAGGGTGACTTTGCATTTATGACCGCACACGTCGGACTACGACCTTTACTTCTCCTTGGGGATTGGCCCTACTCTACTTACCTCCACTGTATCTGGCCTCCATGCGGTTTCCCCCCAATTTTATAAATGTGAATACACGAAAAACTTGTTAATCCAAACTAATTGGGACCGAATCTCGTTCGGATTAGCAAAAATTCCGAATTAGTATGAGAATACAAGAAAACAGTACTCTTACGATTTTTAAATTTCATTTGAATGCGTTTAGTAAAATTGTCATGTACTTAAGTGATGTAGTATTATTATTATTATTATTTGTATTAATAATATTTGTTCTGTCTTACGACAGGCCCATTCCTAATGTCAGTGAATTTAGACCTCCAATGCACCCTGTCCTTTGCCTTCTCTTTCAGCACCCAGAATTTTTTTCTTTCCCGAAGAATCACATCCAAATGGTTCTCTCCCACCCACCCTTCTTAGGACTTCATTTTTCACTGTCTGTCCACCTGATCTTCTCAAGTTTTCTCCAGCACCACGTTTCTAAGTTTTCTAAGCTTTCCAAATATTTCTTTTCCATCTTCCTAAAGAGTTCAAGTTTCTTCTCCATACAGCGCGATGCTTCAAATCTAACATTTAATCAGAGTCTTTCTCAGTTCCAAATTCAACTGATTTAACACGTAATATGTACTTTAGTTATTTTTAATTAGTGAAAAACCCATTAGGTTGACTACAACATGTTCATATTAAGTATTTATTATCATATATTACTGTATCCTACATTTATCTTTAAACTTTTAAACCAATAACATGTATTTCATTTAA
>CABFOW010003764.1:0-18010 GCA_902141385.1 Timema californicum | reverse complement strand
GGGGGGGGGTTTCAATTTAAATTAAGTGAACCAACATTTGCGTGGAGGGAGAATGGAAAATCATTTAGGAACCCCCACCCCCAGTTCACCCGACCGAGATTTGAACCTCTATCTACCTTTCCTCGGCAGTCTGGTTCAATACGAAACTAGCGCGTTAACCAACAACACCACCGAGGCGGGTCTCTCTAAACCCTATAAAGCATTAGCTTAGCTAGTACATAGGTGTGTGATCCGAGTGGGTAGTAAGGTGCGGTGCCCCCCCCCCTAAAAATAATTAAAAAACGCCCTTCGTTGTTGATTACCCTGGATGTTGGATGGAAGATCATGTTCAAACCATAACTCACGTTGATTGACGTTCGAATCTCGAATAAAGGGACCCTTAACCACTCTGCTACTCAGCTAACTGTTAGGAGATTCAACTGATACACAACATAGTTTACTCAACATAATAATAATAATAATAATGAAATTTGGTCTGTAGATAAATGAATGGTAATGACACAATCGTGTTTACGTTCTCAAAAAGTCTATTAATAAGTAACCTAATCCGTAATCTAATCTCATATGATAATAATCATGTCAAGACTTCCCAGATACCACCATGTTAATTTTAGAAAACTACTCAACATTAAACTATTTTTTTTATTTTATTTGAGGACTTCAAATCAAAAATTAAAATCACACCTCAAGAACCAACAAAATTAATTTAGGGTTATGTAGAACATAAAAAAAAGTAAGGATTCATCATAATTTCGTGAATGTATTTTCATTAAAATCATAATCTTACCATATACACAGGCTAACTCCACCAAGTACTTTGTTCAAGTACAGCCAATGATTTTTTTTGAAAAACCAACATTCATAAGTTACCGATCATATTCCTTTACTTGAAATTAGATTTAGTGTCGTTTCTATCTGTCGGATTAGGCGCTTCCTATGAAAATTGGACTGTAAAATGTGTGTATAATTATTCTGTCTTGACTATTTGATAAGCCGACCGCGTGGTCAAAGCACCTGGCTACGAGCCTAGGGGTCCCGGGTTTGATTCCCGGGCTATTACCTTGGGTATTTTTCCCTTAAGGGGAATTACATAACGGTCAACAAGGTTTGGTTTATTTGTCTAAAGTTAGGTTTAAGTGCTTCTACTGGTTCCACACCCTCATAGGCCCTACTCACTATCACCTTCATCTCGTCTCATCGGGACATAGAAAGAACCTCCACGGAAAGGATGTACGATTAGTACATTCGGGCGTCCCTTGGGCAACAGTATATTGGTACTGGCTAATCTTTCCAAAAATGGGCTACGAATAATGTAGCCCAGGCGCGCAATATTATTATTAGTGTCATCATTATCCCTATTATTATCACCATTATTATTATTATTAGCGTATAACCCGAACGGTTAGTAAGACGCGGTGCTAAATAAATAAAATAAAATATTACTGTTTGATAAACACTTTCCTGCATCGTCAAGTGACCGGTAGGACCAGTTATAAGGGGAGTGGGCAGAGTATACTGGACTAAAATAAATAAAATATTTCTCCAGTAGAAAAAAAGATAGTTTGATTTTCTTCATATAGTGATATTGACAGTTGTTTAATAGGCCTTTATATATTTCTTTTGGAGAATTATTTGATTTCTTTTGACCAAAAAAGTTTTTTATATATAAACGGCAAAACATACTGCCCTCAACTCGCCTTCTCTAATTGGATCAGATCTAGACATTAAGACTTAATTTCACAAACTACCCCTAATTATAACGTGTTGACAACATTTTTATTTGCTGTTTTTGTAATTATGGTGTTGTAAGCTAGTTTTAACGTGGTTTAATCTTGTTAACGAATTGTTTACGTGTTTCATTTTACACACAGCACACCAACAACCAAATTAGTAACCCAACCAAACAAATGTCACAAACACGTTAAAGGTGTATAAGGGTTGTGGAGTCACCCTCCAACGAACAAAGGGTTGTTTGATCCATGAATGAACCATGATACACTTTAACGTGAATCAACTTATTTAAAAACAAACTTTATTCTTGGGAAAAAAAAGTTACTACAAACAGGAAGGAACACTGGGAAAACGTAGAAAGGTCAGGACATTTTTTAGTATTAGGGAAAACAAAGAAATGTCGGGGAATCAAATCAAAACTAAGGGAATTTCATGGAATTTAAATGCTTGACTTATTCTGCGCCTAAACATTTAAACAAATGTGAGTTGTTTTTTGTTGTTAACAAAATACAATGCCTGAATTTGGCAATCTTAACATGAGATGATTGTGCTAGAACCCGGCTAAATGGTCCCGTAGTCCACGCAAATACGGGTACATTTCATATAAATATAACCTTACTAATCCTTAATACCATTAGCGGAAATACTATATAAGCGTAAAACCCGAACAGTTAGTAAAATGCGGTGCTAAAAAAAGAAGGTGCAGGATTTATTATATATAACACACAGGTTCAAAAAGTCGTACATAAAACATTAAATATGATGTCTTGATGCTATTAGTAGGTTTTAAAAAAATGTGTGGGGNAAGTAGGATAGGTTTTTTTTTCTGTATATGGAGGTTTAAAAAAAGTGTGGGGGGGGGGGGGTATGCCATTGACCAAGAAAATTTGCTGAATGGTTGAGTCGGGAATTTTTCTAAACGTTGTCTTGAAAACCTATAAAAAACGGGAAATTTTACAATACAGTTTTAGTACCTACCCTGAAATATAATTTTTTATAGGTACGGGTTCTTTAAACATAATTAAAACTACAGTTAAAAATGTATTTACCAAGTGGTGGCAACGAGCCGTGGACCACTATTCGGAAACAATATATTAGAAGATGTTATGTATCCAATTTGACCAACAGTATTCCTAGAAATTACAAAGCAACGATTGGATACAGTCTAGTTTTCATAGGAAGATTCTTTTATCAAATACAAACTAATTTTACAGATAGAAACTATTCTATAGTATAATTTGAGGTTGTTAACGTGACTCTTTTGATCTTAAAACTATTAACGACGTTGCCTACTTGGAGAATTCGAAGCTATTTTGCGAAGCTGGTTGCATCTTAACTTGATACACCAGTCTAAGCTCTCTCACTCCTAGACAACAATGTATGAAATATAAAGAGGGGGGGGGGGATCCCTCTTCCTCTGACGAGTTTACACAGTCTTTAATATTTGCTCCTTGAAAACATTGACTTGCTTTTTAATTCGATCTTTTTCTTGTTTCCTATTCTAGATAGACATATGTTACCACGGACTTTTTTAATCCACATCCTGGCAGGAAGATTATTACGTGCCATTTTAGTGACCAAGTCATATAGCCTAAGTTGTGGGGGATTTGTAAAAAAAATACATTTACAAAAAACTACTTAAATATAAAAATAATTATTTGTTGACATGGTTGGACTATTGTTAGAATTATTTAAAAATGTATTGTATTTGTTTCAACGATATATCTTTAAAATACACTGAGTAAAACGTAAATTAATCAACATGGGAAATCCTATATTGACCAGCCATGACGTCACATATAGGCAACGTCCTTAAGAGCCCTTTTAACTACTTCCAATAGCACCTATCTTAGGTATAGTCCAATTTTAATAGAAATGATCTTTTATCAAATAAAAACATAATTTTTACGATTAATGATTGTAACACTCGGGCAACTTTTAAATTACACAAATTAAATAGTACATGGCTGCAAATCATATTACTTGATGTATGAATTTGTGAAAGTAGATCTGTTTCTCAGATAAGGTTCTTCTTATGAAAATGGGATTGTATATATTATGGGGCTTGTCTTGAACACACACACACACACAACGATACCCTCCGAGAGGTAAAGATTTGAACAAGTCCTCCAAAGCCGCGCCTAAACTGGTAACACTCCCAGCGCCGACACTGAGAACCAATCCAACAATCTAACAATCCTAAAACATCGAGAAACAAATGAATGTTATGTTGGCGATCGTATGTGTGTGTGTGTGTGAGCGCATTTGTTCAAACGAGAATAATAACATTCAATAAACCAGCTTCGATTTCCGCATGGTCTAAGGTGCTACTTTAGCAATAGATTAGTGCTTTAAAAAATTTAATTCAATGCAATAATTAATCTCTATATGCTTTTAAGTTAATTTATCGAAAAATATCGTCATACATTACTCTTAATTTTCTTCAGTTTATTAAATTTTACTAGCAATTTTAACGAAAAGCTATTAATGTTGACTTATGTCCTTTTTATTATCATCATCATCATCATCTTATAAAGATAGAATGATACGATTGGATCTCAGCTAAGGTTTACGACTGCAATCCGCGTGCCACTCACTATTTATTTTCCGCAGCGTTTTCCGGGCATTACGCATTTCACTTACGCTAATTGAGTTGGGATGAGGAAGGTAAAAATTAATGTAAATATAGACCCATTTACGTGGATGGAGAGTAGAAAACCTTTTAGGAGAAACACCTTCAATAAACTCAGCCGGGACTCGAATCCCGACCTCTTCGTTATTGTCAAACAAACTAGTCTAATTTGGTTTTGGCGTTATCTTCCACGTTCCCACCGATTTATCTGCACATCAGTTCTGGTTTGTCACTGATGGGGAGGTTGGGGCTCGAATCCTGGTTGGGTGTATTGAGGGTGTTTAAAAAAATACACTGGTTTCCCAATCTCTTCCTTCGCAATTCTATCCTCATTATACTTAATTAATTAATATTGTTAAATGCGTATAGCTTTAACAGTTTGAAAGATACAATGGAGAAAATCCTGATAAACAAAAACAAAATTATCTACACGGCAAGGTAGCTGTAACTAAAAATACCGCCGGCGCACACATAAGTTAATTGTAGGGAGTGTGGGGGAGGAAATTTATGTGTCGAAGCTATCATTCCTTTTTTTTTAAATTAAAAAATATGAAATTTTAGGAGTACAGTATTCGTATTTTATACAACACTATACATTCTAAATATCAAGTCATAATATTGGCCTTAAAATTTGGCTTATGCATTCGACACATCTTCAGCACACTAAGTATTAAGGTTTTTACTAAAGATTTTAAGTTTTTTTAAAATTATATTTGAGATATTGACGAAATGGGCAAAAAAAACCGATAAGGCGACAAATGCTCCTCTTTCCTCTTATAATAATAATAATAATAATAATAGTTATGTATTTATTTGGGCAAAGTTAAGGCAAGCCCCTTTTCTTACCACATATATGATTGTACATTTATGAACATGTTATAATAAAATTAATGAATACAGTAGAACAAAATAAAAGATAGAAAAAAAAAAGAAACCATAAGGCACAGGATCATTCCACACACACACAAAATATGGCATTACTCATTATCTTTCTAAACATGATAGAGATAGCAAATAATTTAAAAAGAAAACAATGCTGATAACATTTAGTAGCTATATAGATTATTCCCTGGGCTCTCCACTGGATAATGGTGTGGACTGTAAATTAGGAGTCACACGTGATTAAACTCTCAACTCTTTACTAGGAGGTGATCTCTTTTCCTCTCCTTACCCCTTGCCCTTATTCATGGCATTCCCTCTCTAGGGAAGGCTGGTATTTTTTTATCAAGCAATCTCTTCAAAGAGAAAACTAATTCTTGGACACAAAAAAACTAAATTTCATACGGGTTCTTAAACTAAAAGTAAAACTACAATTAAAAAATGTATTTTCGAATGAAAATAAATGAATCGGACACCATTGATTGAGAAACATTATTTTAGAAGGTGGGGTAAATACTTTTAGTTGCGGGTATATGATCAAAATCGGAAATTTTAGCTTTTGTAGAATACCCACAAAGTCCTTTCCATGTAAAAATGAGAGCTGACATTTGGTTTTTAATGCTAAACAGTGTTAAGATAAGAAATTTAATCAAAATCGTTGGAGTGTATTTTGAGAATATTGATTTTTTTATTTTTTTTATTTTTTTTTCTCCTTCAGTAAACTACCCCCCTTAATTTTAGGGGTTGATATCTAATTCTAAAATCTCCTTGAGGGTAACCTTATTAAAACCCTAACTACCAATTTTTAGCTCGATCGTTAAAATAGTTTCAGTTTTAGGCTGAGACACAGATGGATATATATATATATATATATATATATATGGCATCATGAAAACCACTTTTTCTGATTCAGGGCGTAATTAAACGTCGACATTTATCAATATTTTGACTATATATATTTTTTACCACCACATTACTTCTCTATCCGAAGGGTCAAGAGAAAATATGAATTGATTAAAAGGTGGTGGTCTAGGGGTAAGGTGTCGGACTTCTGTGCTGGCGGCCGGGGTTCAATCCTCGGTCCCGGCACAGATTTATCTGATTACCAAACCCTTCCTTCACCTCTGACAAGACATCTTGTGAATGTGGGGAATGCTAGGCCTCCACCGTGGTTCGGATTCCACGTTAAACTGTAGGTCCTCCATTTCATCTCGCAATCACCCTACCATCACACATTAGCGTAAGTGCGTATAACCCGAACGGGTAGTAAGACGCGGTGCCAATAATAATAATGATTAAAAGGTGTGGATAAAATAATAATATTAAAATTAAACTTTTTTTTTCCAGAGCTGGCACTGGCAGCAATGGCATATTCTCTCGGCGTCAGGACTTCAGTTCTTTCAACTCTCTACCTCGCCACAAGCTCAACTCCTACCACATCAAGGTAAGAAATAACACAACTCTTTACAAGTATACACTCATTTGTGTGGAAATGGACATCTGAAAGGCCTTTTCCCTTATCAAAATAAGTAGATTGTAGGATTCTCTCTGGTGGGAAAAACGGCCTTGTTGTCCATTTTCTCCCTTCGTTAAAAAAAATCTTTGAATATATGTGACGTTTTTTCCTCTCTAATAATATCAGTAAAGTTGTGCGAATCTTCAGGACGTCAAAGTCCAAATTCACATTCGATTTATACACTCACAAAAACCCTCGCATCTTTGAAATCTTTCAAACTAAAACAAAAACTTAATTGTATGATATGTAGCTATCACTATGATAGATAGTTTAAAACCCTGTAGTAGAAATACAATAATGTTCCTTCCCCCTACTACTACGCCAATTCTTGACTTTGGTTTGTACATTTTTTAAACTTTGTTGTCTCTTTTACCAAAGAAAAAGCCATGTATAAAAATTAATATGCATATTATTAATTGAACACTAAAATGTTATGCATATTATGAAGCAGCATTTACATTGAACTTGATTCTATATCTTTGTGCGCCAAATTGGTTTCAGTACGAAAAGAATAGACTCGGAGTCGGTGGAATTTACAGGCACTAGGAAAACGAAGGAACTAGGCTGAACCTATGATTATAAATTATTGTAACCAATGCTAGTAAGCTCCTCCTTAGGTAAGAGCCTGTGTGGAGGCTGAAAATGAATTGTTCTTTAACACGATTGTTCCTTTTCCTTTGGCGTGGAAATGCAGAGCAGTGGGAACAAACAGTTAGCTTCAAGAATTTTTATTGTTTGCAATTTTCTTTTCGGAAACGGTTTGTTCAAGAATATAAGCATGTTGATTAAGTTATACTTTTAATATACACACCTTTCCTATCATTTTAACAGTGCTCAAATATCGATAAAATTGACATTTTTTCAATATAAGACTGCCGGCTTCATAACAAAAAATAAGAAAATGTAGCACCTAATAAACATCGATACATTACCATAAAAATTTCACTTGTTCTCGAGAAAACTGATATTTCCAAACGTATGATTTTTTTCCGCAAGACTTGTTCGGTAGCTAGTTAGCTATGGTTTCCGTGATCCATCTGTTTTTGTTGACGCGGAATGATACTTTGGTCAATTGTGAAGCCACGCAGTGCCTTTCACCCTCTCGCCCACCATTCCACAAAATAGGTTTTAAACTTGCACCCGACAGGGCCAAAGACCTTAATATGAATGGGCATTTCGTTGCCTGTATTTCATATTTTATTTTGTATTCTTTTCATCTTCTAAAATTTTTAAACTTGTAAGTAGGGACCTCGAACCCAGACCCCTGGAATCTCCGGGCCCATTACCATGGGTTTGACTAAAAGTGTATTTTCTAAAACACCCTTCCAATACTTTTCCTACTATAGGGTGACTGTGATTAAAAAGGGGGTCCTGAGCCAAAAATTAGTATGTTTATTACACCCCCACAGTCTATATATTCACTCCCATTATAGACCGGATGACTTACTAGGTAGAGGCCGGGGTTCGAGTCCCGTCCGAGTCCGAGATTTTCCCACAAATAACTATCTGGAAGGGTTTAATTCCTACCAGAATCCTACTAAAGAGGGTTTTGTAAGAAAAATAAAGGGTCTTTCAAAAAGCTATTCTTAAGATAATCAGTCTTTCGGAAAGAATCTCACGACAGTTCCTCCATTTATAAGCCGCGATAGTAAGTTTGTGAACTAGTAACAACTAGGGCGCTACTTTAGAAGTAGACTAGACCGCCGATGATGGGGAGATCGAGTTTCGAATCTAGGTCGGGTGTGCTGAGGGTGGTTTTTCCAAAGTTTTCCACTCCCTCCACACCAATACGGGTTAATTTCTGTTAAATTATAACCTATCTAATCTCTTCTAAATATAACTTTCCTAATCCCTTAAGCAATTAGCGTAGTTAGTACATAAGCGCTTAGCCCAAAAGGATAGTAAGACGTGGTGCAAAGAAATAAAAACCTTGGAAAAACTACTACCTACAGGTATTTTATACTGTTTTCCTTTCTAAAAAAAATTAAATAAAAAGGTTTGGCATGGATTATTTTAGCCTTATTTTGTTTGCTTAAGCTAGCAGCTAAAAAAAAAAAAGGGGGGGGGATATTGTAAAAAGAAAACTGAATAAAAAAACTTGTAGTAATAAAAGATAATAAATTACACTTTGTGTCTACTAATTTATTTTGTATTAGATACCGTTTCATTACGTTACTCGTGTATGTTTTCCGCTTGCATGTTAAGGTTGAGTTTAGAGGTATATGTTTTTCTTTCTCTCTTTTGAATAAAAATAAAACGTTTAAAGCACGTACCTAATACTCGTATAGCAATGGCGGAAAAAAAACCAGAGGCAGCTCTTGGTATTTTGCCTTTGAAACGTCACCTCAATACATATTTGATGGCGTACACACATTGTCCCATCGACTGGTTGTGTTCGTGTTTTATGGATATTCCGTTCTTGATTGAAGATAACTGAAGAAAACAACTATTTCTAATTGCTGTGTTAAAGGTTTTTTTTAGTGTAAATCATGGAAATGGGCCAAAATATCACTATACTTAATCTAGGTAATAGTACACAACAAACAGTAAGGTACGGATGGTATTCATACATCTATCCATGGATTTTAAATTTAGTTTGTGTAAACAGATTCAAAAGTTCTTATAAATAAATACCCGCCTCGGTGGCGTAGTTGGCTAACACGCTACTCGTGTTGAGCCCGACTGCTGAAGACGGGGAGATCGAGGTTCGAATCTCGGTCGGGTGAACGGGGGGGAGGGGCTTATCCTAAATCGTTTTCCACTCTCCCTCCACGCAAATGTGGGTTCATTTCCTCTAATTCATACCTTCCCAATTCCTAATCCATTAGCGTAATTAGTACTTAAAGCGTATAACCCGAATGGTTAGTAAGACGCGGTGCTAAATAATCATAATAATATAACTAAAGTATTTCACTAATGACACACTGTGGGAAAGTAAAATCACATCACATGGACGTAAATATATTCAACTTATGCAAAATATTGACCTGGGACACTTCTATTGTTTTTTTTGTGTTTTTTTTTTTACCAAAACACGACAATAGCCCTCTCTCCGACTGGCCTCTCACTGACTGATGCCTCTCACTGACTGAGAAACCACCGCGCTAAATACAGCTCACTTGTCCACCGATTCGTGTGAAACCTTGATTTTCTTACAAGTTTACATTTATAACACCTTTTAGAAAACACTAAGTATATTTTTTTGTGGTCAACATTGATAACACTTTAACTTTTATTATTAGTATTTTATATAGGTATTGATATCGATTAAGAATTACAACTTTAGGTCAAATTACTTGACGTTTGAATAATTGAAAGCAGGTTGAATAACCTTTTCTGATACAACAGTTGTCCATTCGTAAGAATACTGTGCTATAGTTTATTTTGCATAGATGGACAATATGACATTCTTAAGGCGTCACGCTCATGTTAGATTGGCTTGCAGATGACGGGGGAATCCGGGTTCAAATCCCTGTCGGGTCTACTGAAGGTGTTTTTTCTTTCTTAAATGGTTTTCTACTCTACTTCAATGCAAAAGCGGGTAGATCCCCTTTAAAATAATTCCTTCTCCGTCTTTTTCCCACTAGAGTAATTATCATCATATGCATATATCCTAAACAGGTAGTAAGACACGGGGATAAAAAAAACATGTTTTCCTCAACTCTGTTATGAATATAGATTTATACCGAACCAATTCTTAGTATATATCAGGGATGCACACATAACTTCTTCTTGGGGGGTTCCAAAGTAAAAAAGTTAAAAGTCAACTGTCAATCCACAGTCAATACTTTGAACAAATTACCAATTACTTTATGAGACTACATAAAGATTATACAGTATAACCTAAAGCGTTACATTTATACTGTAATGGTAAATAATAATTTCAATAGATTATATACATGTTCATAACATGAAGGGGATTAATCATTGCTTTGTATTATAATTTTATTCATCATGTTTGCCTGGAGGGGGGGAGGGCTTCTGCCCCCCAGTAGACGCCCCCCCTTTGTGTGCACCTCTGGTAAATATTATTATGTAGTGTTCATATGCTTAGTAAAGTACCAAGTGTATATCTATCTATACACACACTATTTATTATTCAATGTAAACTTTTAATGCGTTGACATATTTACCCCCCCTCTCCCCCTCACAATAATTCCATTTCTTCACATGTTAAAAAAAATTATGTGATGTTCGGTAAGCTGCAGAATCGACCTGATATTTGAAACGAAGGGAGGGTGGGCTAAGCCCCCACTGGTTTTGAATAGGTTGGCGGGGAGGGAGGATTTATCTACGAACCAGGATGGAAGGGTTGTAACTGGCCAGGGTAGTTATAAGGGTACAGTTGCGAGGGTTAGTGTCGATGCTTCATTTCGACTCTTGAAACATAACTGAATGGAGGGGGTGTCTTTTTTTTAACAATCCCGTGGAAAATAAAAACTTCTAGCTAAAATGACGATTCATTTCTGTTGAGTTTCCACTCGAATTAAATTGGTATTTTCTTGTGCACGTAGATATATTTTCACTTCTTTCCATTTATAGCTCTCTTAAATTTATTGTATTTCTTTATTTTATCTTGCGTTTTTTTTAAAATATACAAACAGGATGTCCAGCAACCTATAAAACAGGGGTAAGTAAGGCAATTTGCTTGGTCATGGAAAAGTCAAGGATGATATAAAATTTGTCTTTCTGCCCCTCTAAAGACCATCTTTAGCCAAAGTTTTATTGCGGTTATGTGCGTACGTGCGAATTCGATTACTTTACAGAATGAAGAAACTAAAAGAAATGTGTCTCGCTACAATATTAAACTGTATTGTTGTAAAGTGAATGATATTTTAATGTTTCAATATTCTCTTACAGAAACCTAGCCTAGACGCACTATCCATTTACCCATTGCTTAAGGCTGAAATATTGTAACACCTACATAGACGGACATAGTTTCAGAAATGTGTGTCTAGCTATACTATTACATTAAATTGCGATCTCAATAAAATAATGTTTGTAATATATAGTGACTGTAAAAGTTGGAGATTGGTTTTGGAAAACTTGAAAATGTAAGGAATTTTTAAAATATACTTTGTTTGGACACCCTGGTTTTTTTAATTTACGCCAGATTGGTTTTGGAAAACTTGAAAAAGTAAAGGATTTTTAAAATATATATTGTTTGGACACCCTGTTTTTTTTTAAATTTACGCCAGATTGATTTTGGAAAACTTAAAAATTAAGGGATTTTTAAAATATACTCTGTTTGGACACCCTGTTTTTTTTTAATTTACGCCAGATTGGTTTTGGAAAACTTTAAATTTAAGGGATTTTTAAAATATACTTTGTTTGGACACCCTGTTTTTTTTAAATTCACGCCAGATTGGTTTTGAAAAACTTTAAAATTAAGGGATTTTTAAAATATACTTTGGTTGGATACCCTGGTTCTTTTAACTTACGCCTTTAATAAATAAAATAATTTCATTCAAACAAATTTGGTTGAAAAATGATGTTACCCCTGTTTTTATTTTAATTTGAAACAGAGAGGGAGAAAAAAAGATTGAGCTGATATACAATAATAATTGTTCTGTAATTATGATCGTGCCATTTAATCCAATAATTCTTTCTTCTTTTGATGGACGCATCCATTCAAAATCAAGCTAAAACCATTTCTTTGTTTCTCGACCAACATCTGTCCCTTTTTTTTTGTGTGTGTGATGTGATCTATAAATCAATAAACGTCACTGTGATCCAATGGTTTAGCTTTTATTTTTCATATTGGTAAACATTAGCTATATACTT
Source organism: Timema californicum (assembly GCA_902141385.1). Lineage (NCBI taxonomy): Eukaryota > Metazoa > Arthropoda > Insecta > Phasmatodea > Timematidae > Timema > Timema californicum. The sequence continues at coordinate 5,468 of CABFOW010003764.1, read as the reverse complement.
TTTTTTCATCCCTCTGGAATGTAATATGTAGAATATTATTTTTCCCCTTTCATAAAATTATTGTTGGGTCAGTGCAAAAACTCAACAAAGTCCGTTATAAAAATAAATTGTTGTCTGAGCTTATTTTTAAAATACAGGCACAAAGAACGCGATTTAAACATCTGGGCAAGATCGGAAATGATAAGCTAATATTTAAAGATGTTAGCATTTGTGTGTGTTCATCTAATCCCAACTAACCATTCACTTTATATGTATGCATAGATATATAGATCAATTATATTGTTAATAAATTAACAAAGCGAGGCTATGTTTTAATTTGAGCATTTGGCATTTCTTCTGTTTGGCTGATCTTTGCCACGAGGTATAGTAGCCCCATGGCTTCTTTGGTGCTGACTGACAGCTTACGGCTTTGAAAAGTTACCAGACCAAATTATATATCCCTACACCGAACCAAATGATCTGCAAAAACCATGTGCTTAGCAACTGTCAGTCAGCACCAAAGAAGCCACGGGGCCACTGTAGCTGTCAAATACGGAGATCAATTTTAGTAAAATTTAGCAGTAGAGTTTCTTTGAACTGTGCCGAACGACCCTCTCTCTTGTTTAGCGATACCATAGTGTAACAATCCAAGGTAAGGCTTTCTACCTTACAGGGTAAACGAAGGGTAGGCTATATAGTTTTTCATTTAGGGTATCCTTTTCAGTATGGGGGATGTTAAAAAAGTTTTTTTCTTTAATGAATCATTTCAAGTTATTTGAATTTTTATTTCTAAATAATCGATCAAGTACTTAGGAAATATTTGTTTAAATGTTGACGTATTTGAGAGACTAACGTTCTATACGGTTATTATATATGAATATAATGTATTATTTACTAGATGATATTAATTAGTTTTCTGTACAACTTGATTACCAAGTGAAAAAAACTTCAAATCCTATTAGAAACTCAAAATAGGATAATGAAGGGAACCAAAAGTGTAACTGTTCATGAACTACTATATATTATAATGTGGCGTAAAGGGATATAAATATACACTCCAATTTGAACAGGAGAAAAAAGAGCATTTTAGAAAATACAATTTTATTTGCTTACTAATTTGATATATCTATTATTATCTTATTTTTTTTAATATTTTGGTAATATCTATCAAAAGATACAGCTGAAGACCCTATAAATGACGTATGCATACGTGAACGTGTATTGAGTAATTTTCTTAGCTGTCATAAATTGCAAGGTAACCTGGTGATATAGAGGTAAGGTGTCGAACTTCAGTGCTGGGGGTCCGGGGATCAATCCTTGGTCCCGTGCACAGATTTATCTGATTACCAAACCCTTCCTTCACCTCTGACAAGACATCTTGTGAATGTGGGGAATGCCAGGCCTGCACCATGGTTCGGATCCCACGTTAAACTGTAGGCCCTCCATTTGATCTCACAATCACCCTACCATTACACATTAGCGTAAGTGCGTATAACCCGAACGGATAGTAAGACGCGGTGTTAATTATGATAATAATAATAATAATAATAACAATAACATAAACGGCTTTCATTATGAAAATTGGACTGTATGTGAGGAAAACAATGGAGCAGCGATTTCGTGTTTGAACATTCAGGTTAGGCAATGACGTGTGAAAAATGTTCCAGTTCTTGTTTTTTATTTATTACAAGGCTTAAAGAGATATTTTTGTGTATACTTAAAAAGTTTGTTGTATTGTAAAAAAAACAACTTAAAATGTGTAGTGTAACCGCTTTTTCCCCTCCGTATCGTATTGTAAGTATATTTGAGCTGTTTGGTGTCGCCATAGCTACCGTACTGTATTCAGTGCAGCAAAGCTAGGCCAGTGTGGGGTGTTGTATGTTGCGAGGGTTAGGGACCGAGAGGCGGGGTTGCCACAGAGCGAACAGAGTAGAGCTGGCAACGTGGCTAACTCTCTCTCCCTCCCCTCTTGAGCACCAACGCTCTGTTTTGTATAGGGGAGGTGTAACGGTCCCCATCTGCCAAACCTACCCTTGCTCTGATGTTAGGGTAGATCCGGGTGCTTGCTAGGGGCTGCTGGACTAGCTATGTGAGCCTTGGGGAGATGTCATTGCACTTCTAGCTCTCAAGAACTTCCTTCTTTCTCCCCCGCCCGACCCCTCATTCATATTTTAAAATAAATTCAAGATGTGATTGACAGCTCTAATAATTTTATTCCATCCATTCCGGTGGCCGCATGGTCTTAACGCGCTACTCTTGCAGTAAATTAGACTACCGATGACGAGAATATTGAGGTTCGAATATAGGACGGGTGCATGGTGGGTGTTTTTTTTTCCAAAATTATTTTCTACTTTTCTTCCACGTAAATGTGGATTACACTTTCTATAAATATATAATTATTATTATTAGCACACCATCTTACTGACCGTTCGGGTTGTATGCACTTACGCTAATGTGTAATGGAAGGTTGGTTGTGAGATGAAATGGAGGACCTACAGTTTAACGTGGGATCCGAACCACGGTGGAGGCCTGGCATTCCTCACATTCTATAAATATAACCTTCCTAATACCTAAATCATTGGGCGTAACTAGTAGCCTACATACGAGTGTAACCCGAACGGATAATAATATTTGTCGTGGCGTTAAAAAGAAAACAGGGGCTGGGTGTTGTGTTAGTTTTACATTATAGCTAGTTTGTAAGTTGTGTGCTGATACAACCGGTCTGTTCAGAAAGTGCACCTTAAAAATAATAACAATAATAGATCAAATTTATTCTTTGGCGGAAATCTGATGCAGCACAATTATTATTATAATATGGTAGCAGTTGCTGGAGCTTGGTGTGTTGGGAATGCTGCAAAAGGTTTTGGTCGGAAGGGGGGTGAGTTGCATGTTAGGGTAGGTCCGGGTGGGGTGGCTGCAGAGCTAGCTGTAGCCAGGGTGCGTGCAGGCGCGCACACACACACTACATAGGTGCAAAAGTGATTTATCTACAATGTAAAGAAAACAATTGGCTATGCTATAGTCACATTAGCACCTTATTCGGCCGAAATATTGTTCGGACCTACTCAGTCGACTCCGATATTTTCAATCTCTTGGTCCTCCATTAAATTGGTCATAGCACAGCCGTTAAGTTTGGCCGAATACGTCCGACGTCGGACAGATCCAAATCGATTTGATTTTTTTTCAGCCGAACCGCCCGATTTTCAAAAGATCGTCTGTACTCTATTTTGAGAAAGACGTGGTGAAATGATGGGCTGTGAAAAGTTAATAACTTTGGTATTTGAAAGAAAAGAGTTTGTGGGATTTAAGAGGTAATTTTTTATCATAATAGAGATAATTCTAGGATTCTCTGGCGTGTGGTTGCGACAGAAATGGGAAATTACAAGTAAGAATTTTTATTTTAAACTAACTTGTTTAGCAAAAAAATAAACTATTAATTTGGTTGGTAGGAATATAACTATTATAAAATGATAGGACATTTGGAATAAACGATAATCATTAAAGAAGTTTTTAAATAGGGATCCGCCTATTCAATCAAAAATTCACATTTCACATTAATAACATTATTATGCTAACCTATCTACCAAAATATTATAGTAATTTGTGGCTAGTGTGTTTAAGAAACCACACCTTTCGGCCGAAAACGGCGTTACTCAGCCGACAGCCGATCACGCCCGGACGATATTTCGATCGAATACGGTGTCACTGTGACCATAACCATAGTATTATACCTTATGTCAGTTAAAGTTGGCAACTATTATATTATTAAATCTTTAAGGAACAGGACTACGATGGTGAATGCAAAATTAATGTATTATCACTATTCGGGAGAGCGATTGTACAACACAGGACCCCTTAGGTAGAGTGGGCTTTTCATTGTGCACATTGTAATAACACTTGAAAGGCAGAACATAATAATGGCATAAGCCACTATAACTAATTTCATATATTAATACGCTAATTCATGAGTTGCAGCCGTCTCATTTGTTAGGAGGGTGACCTGGCGATCTAGGGGTAGTCTGTCAGAGCTCTGTGCTGTGGGTCCGGGGTTCAATCCTCGGTCCCGGCATAGATTTATCTGATTGACAAACCCTTCCTTCACCTCTGACAAGACGTGTATTAATAACAACTTGTGAATGTGAGGAATGCCAGGCCTCCACCGTGGTTCGGATTCCACGTTAAACTGTAGNAATGTGAGGAATGCCAGGCCTCCACCGTGGTTCGGATTCCACGTTAAACTGTAGGTCCTCCATTTCATCTCACAATCACCCTACCATTACACATTAGCGTAAGTGCGTATAACCCGAACGGGTAGTAAGACGCTGTGCTACTACTAATAATAATAACAATGATGATGAATTGTATCAATATAGATCGCATATAGCTTGTATTTTCTAAATAGCCTTTATAATGTATTACTACGCATCCGTGCTAATCTCATTTAGTTACACTAACAGACTAAGGATTGAGTTGAGTAGCGTTTGGATATAAATGCACTCGCACTCGTGTGGAGAGAAGGTGAAAATACATTTAGGAAAAACGAATCGTCCGCCGTAATTCAAACCTTGATCTCTTATCAACGGCAAATCAAGCTTGACATTTAAGGTGGGATGGACGGAAGCTCGAGATAGTTATGTTTTTGCAGTTTTAGTAAAAAAACAATTATTTTTTTCCTGGCAAGATAATTCAAATCTTGCTCCAATAGAAACTAACAGTTTTCCTCACATTCTAATATCAACTGTCTATCTATATATAATATAAAAATAAAAGGAAGTGTTTGCGTGTTTGTTTGTTTGTGTGCGATGTCCTATACCAAATCTACGGCACGCAGAGAACTGAAATTTTTAACATAGGTGGATGGAAGGGGGGTCCGAATGCACCTTGAAGCCGGATTTTAAAATTTTTAACAAACTTTTTAATTAGGCTATTTTTAACAACGTTTTGAAGAAAATATTGTTAATCTGGAATGACGCCAGTAGCTTGGCATTTGTTTTTCATCATTATATTAGTGTAGTAGTAGTAGCTTGGCAAGTTTTGCGTGGATCTCTACTACTGCAAACGAAGAGGGCAAGTGGTGAACTTTTTTTTTCTTCGTTGGGTTCTGTGATCCATTCCAAAGACAACAATTGTTTTTTTGTTTTTTTACGATAGCAGAACCACTAGTTGTGTATTTTCTTGTGTGAGTGAGAAAACCAAACTCCTAAGGGTGCTAGCGAAGGGATGCCAACTTTAAGGGTAAAAATTCCTATTTAGAACGCCGTAACTGATTTTTTGAACCATAGATAGTATACTAATGGTTTAAAGATGAAAAGGGCAGAAGGAGGGGGTGGGGGAGAGAGGAAACGCCCTTGGTATACCTCGTTTGGGATGCGTTCCCCAACCTTACCATCACCAGAAAACCGGATTAAATCAGTTTGGTATTTAAAACCGCGTGCACATGGGCGCATTTCCTTATTAACTTTCTTACCCCCTCTCTCCCCTACCTTATG
>CABFOW010003763.1:0-67799 GCA_902141385.1 Timema californicum | reverse complement strand
TAACTCTTGACGACTTGCTTGTACCACCAAAATATTCGTATTTTACACTTGAACGGGGCTAAGCCAGATTAGCCCGTTACAACCAATTCATTTTAAGTTTGGCTTGTGTCAATAATTGTGTATAATAATAATAATAATATTAATAATAATAATAATATTAATAATAATAATAATAACAAAAAAAATTAAAATAATAATATTATGCAAAGCTTCAAAAAGTCTTAAGTCGAAGGTCAAATTTCCTTTGGCTTCAACTTTGACATCTATAATAACATTTGCTTATTCATAAAATTTCGAAGGAAGGATAAAACTTTTATAAATTATAAAACTTGGCATATTGTGAGATCTTGAAGAAATTGCACTGCATGATCCAATACAAAAGGCAAGGCATGCACAGTCACAATGTTGTGTTTCTTCACGATAATGCTCAGTCATATGCTGCTGGTCGAACCCAAGAGCTCATCATGTCATTTGGCTGGGAGAAAATGAATCATTCCCACTATAGTCCAGACTTAGCGTCAAGTGTCATTCACCGGTTTCTTTCTGCATTTGAAACAGTACCTTGCTGGTCAGCACGACGATGACGACGTTAAAAGAGCGGTGCAATATTGGCTGTGTTCACACGTTTGGTCATTTTATGGAGAGGATATTCAGAAATTGCTGACACGCTAAGACAAATGCCTTATTATTGGTGGAAACCATTTGGAAATATAGTTTAATAAAATTATTTATAAATAAACTGCCTCTTTTTTAATAGCCAAACAGTACTTACGTTTTGAATACTCCTCATAGCTTAATAGTTCTATTTTGTGAACTAAATATGTAATGATGATTAATTTGAGCTTGAAACAAGTTTTGTCACTTTAGAAATGGCTTTTTCAAACATTTCACTAGAAAAGATTCGCGAAAAGTCTGTGTTCCTATCTATGACTTATTAAATGCCTCAAAACCTTATTGGTAAGGTGAAAGGCACTTAGCCAAATAGGTTTTTTTAAAAAGTTTTTGCCCTCCAACTCAAAAAGGAGCCTAGGGTACTCAGAATTGCAAATCTGGGTTTTCAAATTTCTGATACTAATAATCTAGACATTTCCTATAGCCAGCCAAATCTTCCTTTATCAATGTTGTTTTCTTTCGATTTGATATTTTGAAGACGTTTGGAAAAGGATCTATCAAAAAATTGTTTAATTGAAGGTAAAAAAATTGATTTTCAAAAATATCGATCCAAGATTGAACATCCCTAGTCTAGAATTGTCTAGGAATGGTTACTTTGTGGGAATTGTAAAAATATGTTTTTTGGTGCATGATCACACCTGTTCATTAATGTTGATGGAAATGTTTTATAGAAACTCACTAGAATACATTTTCTTGTTATTGGGACTACCTTGTTCTTTATTGGGACTACCTTGTTCTTTATTACTACTACTACTAAGATACTATTTATACAAGGGCAAAACACTAACCTTTGTCATCAAATAGCTTTTCAAAATTGTTTAAAGCTGAACTGAAGTGACACTTTTAATATACAGTTTTATAATTTCAACCTCCCAATGTTTCCCCCCCTATATTCTCAGATATTCTGTTATTACTTTTTTTTCTGGTCTTACAAAAAATAAAGGGTCGCCCAACTGTCTCATCTTTATGGAGTATTTAGATGTTTTAAATATGTCAATAACTTTTTCCCTTGAGAATAGGCAGATCGCTTAACGTCTAGGATCTCATAATTTAAATTTTTGAGTTTTCTAATCAAATAAGGTGATTCGGAAAGTATGTGTTAGTTAATCCCTACTCATTTTCATGGTCAAGAGGATCTACCAATTGATTCTTCATTTTATGGGCAACATTGGTACTATGTCTCATGCAGAAATCTTGTAGAATAGTTCATCTTCAAGTAGTCTTTTGGAATCCATGTTGTCTTACTCAAATGTCAGGAATTGTTCGCTAGATGGTATGTGTTAAGGCTATACATTTTTTCCTAGATTATAAATCGAAAAACCTTGTGAGAGTTCAGTTGAAATAGCCTTAGTGGTCTGAGTGCTTAATACACTAAGGGTGATTGTATCGACTATAAGACAAGCTTGTATTATACTTTATAATCCATAGAGTTGTAGATCAGGTTGATTGAAACTCTTGTCTGAGTAAAATGAAAATCTTTAAAAAATAAACTAGAGGTTATATTTTTCTTAGCTTGTCAAGGACAGATGAAAGTACCTGAACGCCCCTCTCTCCCTTAATCTAAGGTTCAGTGAAGTAATAGGAAAACCCCTTTCCTAATTTTCTCAAATAAATTGTTTGTTTGTACAAATAATTAAAGTCTAAAATAACATTGGAATTTTCAAAGGAAATTTTTTGACATAATAGGCTAGTAACCAAAGTAATTGTTAGTATTAACTTAGTTACATCGTTCATTAACCAAACAAATATTGTGAAACAAAAAAATCGGTATGTACAACATTTTTCCCGGAAAAACTATGCTAAAAAGACAATCAAAAAATTGCTGGTGTTTATATTAAATAATAAATAAAATATTCCGTTTAAACACTTGGAACAATATACCACATAAAAGTAAGTTGTAAACTTCATTAAACTGAAAATTACACTAGTATAAATTACCTAATTTTATTTTTCAAAATTAAAAGATAATTGAAGGATGTTAACAAACTAAAGACACTATGGAAGAACAAAGCTAAGTGGGCCACTAGTGTAAGTGGAACTATGGTGGTGTTGATTTTCTTGCTAAGTGCGGTGATTAATTATCCAAGAAGTGGTCATAACGTGAGTGACTCAGTAGTGTAGTACTGAGCACACTTTTCTGACACTACTGTTCCACTCATATTTTTTCATTGCTAATCCATTCACACCACTGTAACATTAAGACCTCACTCACATTTCTGGCCCACCAAGCCCGATTTTTGCATACCAGCCTAATATTTAATGTAAGGAAGCTATCTCTAATATAATTTTTTGAACACAATGTTAGCAAGGAAACAGCTTTTGATTCTTTAAACAACCCATAAATGTAGAGTGGTTGAATTAAGAGCCTTATCGTATATAATAGAAAATTATGACCTAATTATATTAGAGACTGAATTTTCATCTAGTATTAACCATCAAAATATGTACATAAATATGTAGCAAAATCATTCAAAATATATAGGAAAATATGTAACATTGAATAAACCTTCTTCCTGCACATTAATAATGGACAGTAGTAGGATTCAGCTGAGACACACCAGTTTGGGCGAACTTGTTCCTAGATTCTTCCATGTTCACCAAACCGGTCCTTAAATTTCTTTGAATTGACTGCTATTCATGTTACTCTAATGGATGGATTTTATTTCATAGTAATGTGCTACGTTAGCAAAATTTGAGGATTAATTTGTCTTTAATAGCGATACATGCTCATTGAGCTGTGAATTTCTGTTTGGTCTTTAAATATTAACTGTGTATTCTTATTACATTCTATTAGATTTTCATTTCGATTATGTTTTTATTATTAACTGGCAGCATATGATGATAATCAATTAGTGATTTGGAATAATTTTAAGGAAGGTAATAAATGACTTCAATAAACTGTTCATTGTTTTTATTTTTCCTTGTGAAAGAAACCCGGTTGCTAAAATTTTAAAATTTCACCTCTGACCACATATATTATTAAAATGAAATTTAATTTTATGGCTGCAAATTTCTGAAGGTATTATATTTTTTTTTTATAAATACATAGACACACAAAATTTATTTTTCAGCTAGTTGTATTGCACTATAAGTTTATTTTATATGACTTATATTTCCCATTCATTAAATACTTCAAATAAATGGCATTATATAACTGGATTTAAAAATCATACAAACACTATCAACTTTCATTGAAACCTCCACTGTTGCTGATTCTTTGAAAACATGGGAACGTTAGACCACTCCAGATTTTTTAAAGTGGCTTTCCTAGAATTATATTCTTTGGTCCGAGGTTAAATGTCTGATCTCAACACACTAGCCAGTATTAATATTACACTTACAATTATGTAAGTGGATCCTGTAGCAAACCAGATGAACATTTTCTATCGATACCAAGTACATTAACGGATACTATCAATGAAAGTTTAGTTGACGTTGTTGTGGACACTGATAAAAATAAAGTGTCAGAAAATGTTTGCAGGGTAGCTGAAAAACAAGGCGAGTGGCCAAGTATATTGACGGCTGATATGTGGGAACGGAAAAAATAATCATTTTCTTAGATCGACTGCAGAATTTGTAAATTAGGATGTAAAACTCATTTTGAAGTGACTAGTTTGGGAGATTAAAAAAAAAGTATTTCTTTGTCTACTGAATGACGTTCTTACCGGGTACCTTTTTACTATTCAAATAAATCTTATCAGCTTAAATCATTAAGAAAAAAAAAACTTGTGCACAAGAATTCAAGTGCTCATGCAATGGCCCAAAATATCTTAGATGTATCAAAAACAATCCATGGAAGGGGTATGGGATACTATGATTAAATCTTATTAGAAACCAACTAAGGTGGTTTTTAGATTGGCATATTATCTAGCGAAAATGGCCGACCTTACTCTGACCACTTTGGTTTGCTAGATCTTCAAACACTAAATGGGGCTGATGTTGGAATTTTCCTCCATTCTAGATTCAGTGCAAATGAGATCATAGAACATGTTTCTAAAGAAATTAAATCAATAATTGTAAAAAGAAACATCGGGAAATATTTCCGTTGTTATTGATGAATCTACTAGCCTAAGTTCAAAATCTGTGCTAATTTTATATTTAAGATGTGAAATCAATAAGGAACATTTACCAAACAATTTATTTTCGGATTTGGTTGAGTTTGTAAATCAAAAGGATGAAACAATATTTAATAATAATAATATTTAGCACCGCATCTTACTACCCGTTCGGGAAACAATATTTAACGCTCTTGTCGAATGCCTTGAGAAGCATGGTTTTGACCATGAATATCTGAAGAAAAATCTAGTGTCTTTCAAAAGTGACGGGGCTAGTGTTATGTTTGGGAAAAAATCTGGTGTGGGACAAAGATATTTATCTTAATATCCTAACATAATTATTTGGCATTGCATGAATCACAGGTTGGAGCTAGCTTTTACAGATACTGTAGACGAAGTAGCTGGTGTAAATAATTTTCAATCATTAGTGAATAAACTGTACACTTTGTACAACACATTGCCTAACAACCATCAACTTACAGAATGTGCAGTTGAGTTAGACAAATAAATAAAGAGGCTGAATACTCAGTACTAGGTGGGTAGCAAGCTCATTCAAAACAGTTTCCGCTGTGTGGTTTGGCTTTGAAGCGTTAGCGAGCCACCTCTTAAGAGCTATTGAGCAATGAACAACAATTGGTTGACAAGGGTTAATGTTTTAACCTTGTATAAATAATATCTTAATAGTAGTTATAAATATTATGGCAGTCGTAATAACAAGAAAATGTATTCCAGTGATTTTTACAAAAGAGTTTCATCATTCATCAACATTAATAAACAGGTGACCACACACCAAAAACATATTCTAACAGTTGCCACAAAGGAACCACTTGCTAGCCAAGTCTAGATTATTATGTTTTCTGGCCAGACCAAGCCTTTCATCACAAACACCTCCCACCAAAGCTATATTCTGCTGAGGAAATCCCTCCACGTGCAGACACTGTACTCTCGCATAGGTTTAAAGTAAACCTTTGGGAAAACGTCATGAAAGAGTGAATTCAACTCCACACACAACCCATTGAAAAATCAATTTCATTATATTTTGAATGTGTGTGTGTGTGTATGTCAATCTTATGACCATATAACTTTTGTTTTCATGTTTTTGACTAATAAAAAATCTAGAAAATTTAATTGCTGACACATACTATCTTGAGTGTTAATTACTTTTAATTTTGTTGGACATTTTGATTAAATTTTGGCACAATTGTTATAGGAATGCTGAGTGCCACTGCATCTCTTGGATTAGTTCTTTTATGGGATGTTGATGGTGGGTTAACACCAATTGACAAGTACTTATATTCAGCTGAAGATTATATAAAGGTTTGACTTAACTCTTTATTTTGAACGTTGTTAAAAATTTTAGTTTCTAAATATCTATGGTACACCGGCTTTATAAACCTTTCTCTATACAAATGTGGGTAGACCAAATACAATAAAGTTTTAGTAGGAATAACCTTTTAGAAAATACACACATTTTTTTTAGGTCAACAATGAAAACTAATATACTATATTATCAGTGTTATTTTATAGTTATATATAATATATATCAAAAGTAACAACTGCAGATCATATGACTTGACAAACGAACAGATGAAAGTAGATTTAGTAAATTTTCTAGTTGTCAGGCAACGTTCTTCCTATGTATTGGCCTATATATGTAAAGAAATCATGCAACTAAAAATATCAATAAAGTCATTTTGAAGAAATTTTTAACAATTTTGATAACATTTTATAACTCTTAATTTTCATAGCATAAATCTTAGGTAAAAATATGTATATAACATCCAAATTTTTTCTCTGGTGTGCTAGTGCAAAATTAGTTTTTATGTTTCTTAATATTTAGTATTTTTTTGCATACAGCTATGAGCAGGTGGACGAAATATCTGGGTAATAGTCTGGCTTACCAGTGATGGGGAGGTCTGGGCTCTAATTTCAGCTGGGTGTATTGAAGGTGTTATTTTTATAAAATGATTTCCCACCCTGCACACAAGGGCGGATATATTTCCTCTCAATTAAAATACATATATCCCAGTTCACTAGATTTTTAAATTATTCTTTGGAAAACACATTTTCCAACTTAAACATGAAAGCTTTAAAACACATTAGACATTGCATATATTTAGTCCTTTTATATATCATTAAGACTCAGAAAAACAAAAAAATTTTAATAGTGGGTAGTTGCACTTTAATGTACAAATTTTTCACTTTTACTTATTTTCATTCTATACTCTATCTCTTATAGTAAATATTTCACAACACAATCTATTTTTAGTTAATTTTGGAATGTTTTGTTTCAGTCTGGGGCACTTCTGGCCTGTGGCATTGTAAACTGTGGTGTGCGCAATGAGTGTGATCCTGCTCTCGCTCTGCTCTCAGACTATGTTTTGCATAGTAGTAATGTTATGCGCATTGGTGCAATAGTTGGTATGATTTTTTTTAACCTATAACATTTTTTACTCAGTTTTGTGTTATTTATAAAATTCAAACTTGTTTTGTTTTACAAACAGATGTATCAATTTTATCAATAAAATGTATATAATTTGTATATTTCAGGCTTGGGATTGGCTTATGCAGGTTCTAATAGAGAAGCTGTATTAAGCCTATTAACACCAGTCTTTAGTGATCCTAAGTCAAGTATGGAGGTTATTGGAATGACTGGTCTAGCTTGTGGTATGATAGCAGTTGGCTCCTGCAATTCGGATGTCACAGCAATTATTGTACAGACACTGATGGAGAAATCTGAAACCGATTTGGCTGAAACATATGCCAGATTTCTTCCTTTGGGTTTGGGTCTGTGTTATCTTGGTAAGAGCATATTATTAATTTAATTTATTTTGATAATGTTAAAAAACATTTTTTAGAGATCTTTGAGTGAACAAACACAATATGGCTTTAAGAAAGGGTGGTATACCTGTAGAAGCAAAATAAGTCAAATTTGAATTGCCTCTCCTTTGATCAATGCTAGCGCATGCCCAGTGTGAGTTTTACGTCAGTTGTGTGTTCAGAATAGCTATAACTGGTTGTAATTATTCATATAGTTAAAGTGTTTATTTTGATATTTTGTTTGCAGTACTATATTAATTTTTATTATAAGTAAATTTTCATTTTCAGCATGTGTGAAAATAGCTAGGAAAGTGTTGTTAACACATTATTAGTGAAATCCCTCAAAGGTATTCATGATTTTCTTATTAAAAGTGACAATGTTCAAACTGGGAAACAAAAGAATTGACCATGGCTTATAGTTTATTTTAACTTAAAATGTAGATTTTTTATTGTATAATAAATCAAATGATTGGATCCTTTTTAAGCTACTAAATTTATGAAGACTTAGAATTTCTTCCTAATAAACTAAAAATAATCTTAGAATTTCTCCCCAATTTAATAAAAAATAAGCTTTGAAACATTTTTAAACCCATCCCCATTTCCAAAGTGTAGTAGTCTGTATTACTTCTTAAAAGTGGGATCAGCTTTAACTTTCTTAAAGATTGTTGTTACAGACGACAACAGAGAACTGATTATGGTTAGGCAATAATTATTATTACTCATATATCTCAATCCCTAGTAAATATTGATATAGCTCATGCACCCATATTGATTACACTAGATGTACCTATCACTAGTCAAAATAATGCAACCCTCACAACATATATTAATTATGCGTGTGGTGATTACCTCAATCTTTACAATGACCTAGCCACTGCTGTTTGGTCTTGTGTTTGTTTAACTACTGTTGGTAACTTGTCCACAGATAATGTTACCAAATTAGTCCAAAGGAAAATCAAAATGCATATTCCTCAAATTACCATTCAAAACTACTCCAAATATCTAAATTGGTTTTCTTCTTCGCTTAGATACTATATTAATAAAGATTTATTGAACAAGTTTACACAAACAAATAATATTAAATTCTATTAACATTTTTCACACTTTTGTAAATTAGTTTAAAACAACTTTGATTATAAATACAAGCTTTTGAATGAACTCAATAGAAAATAGTATCAAAAACAAACCCAAGGATTTTTGGAAATTTGCTAAAAATAATCCTGTGGATTAAAGTATCCCCGTCAAACCTAGAAATTAATGGCAAGATTATTATGGATCCTTTATTAATTGCAAATGAGTTTGGGACTTAACTTTCATTCCGTGGATAATTCAGCCTTACTTATCTTACCCTGCCCTGTTATTGAAACTAGCGTGTCCTTGTATTCATGCCACATTACATCTTTGGATGTGGCTAATGCTATAGAAAAAGTTGAGTTCTTCTAGATGTTGGGATGGATGAAATTCCAAGATTTATTGTTAAGGCTGTGCCAATATTTTCAGTGCATTGTTTGCTGATATCTTTAACATTAGCCTGTCAAATGAAACCATTTCTCTTAAATTAAAACAATCTGTTGTCATGCCTATTTTTAAAATGGGGCAAAACAACTGTTTGTATTTATAGACCTATTTCTCCTCATTACTTTCTCTGAAGTATTCGAGAAAATAATACATAAGCATACTTTCCACCACCTAAAGAATAAACTCTCAGTAAATCAACATGGCTTTATGAAAAATAAATAGATCTGTCACAAATTTAGTAAAATTTCTAAGACATGTTTCCATTAAAGTTCAAGTCTAACCAAGGCCTGGCTGATGTTATTTATTTTGACCAAAGTAAGGCATTTGACTTATGTCAGTATGTATTATTTTCTTGAAACTTTTTAATTTTGGCCTATCTCACTTGTATCTTAATTGGTTTAGCAGTTATTTTCATGAAAGATCATTTGCTATTAAAATAGATTCACTGTTGCTTGGAATTTCATTACCTTAACTGACTTTCTCAGGTTGAAATATATTCAAAGAAAATTAGTCGCTGCGTGTTTTGATAAATTATTTACTATTCTGATTTATTATAAGGAAAACCTCTTTGCTCTATGAGGTAATTATATTATATTTGGAAGAAGGTTTAGGAAAGGTGGATAGGAACATATAAAAGGGGACGAACAAAATATGGTTTTTACAATGAAAAGAAGAACACAGTTCACACTTTACATTGCTGCCATTGGACAAAAAGGTAATGGAGTGTGAAACGCTCAACACAACTTTCTAAAAAAGGAAACCAAAAGGAGAAGTTGTGTTGCACGTTTCACACTCCTCCCTGATGACTTCTGATAGAATGAAACCTGGGTCGGGGGATTGGGCGGTGATGATCGATTTTCTTTAAGAGGCAATCGTTACCTTTTTGACCAATGGCAGCAATATAAAGTTTGAACTGTATTCTTCTTTTAATTGTAAAAGCCATATTGCGTTCGTCTTCTTTTATAAGTTTCTATCCGATTATGACAGAATAGGAAACCTCTTAGGGCTCTAAACTCTCTTCTTGCGTGGACTCTATGGCAACGCCCCCCTTTTTTTAATATGGTCAATAACAAAATGTCTTGTAAATTTGCCCTTGATCATATAGGTAGGTATTCATGTTCCTTCTCGGGTCTCTTGAAATCCAAAATTATTTCCTCTCAACAACTCTTACAAGGTGAGCTATATCCATAGCGCTCATTCCAGATTTGTCGAATTCGGCTTTTATCATAAAAGAAAAGACAAACTCGGAGTCATTTAAGGAAATCCCTTATTACTAATTTACCCTGTAGAGGTTTCGCCTCAAATATTTAAATTTACATTATTCTGCTTTATTGGTTGCATATTGTTACTGCTTTTTTAATACTTATACTTTTACTACTTTTAATTTATTTTTTATTAGTATTATCATTATTAACATGATTTTTTTTTGTAACTATTCATCAGTATGTATCATTATTTAACTATGATTGTTTACTTTATTTTATTTTTTATTATACCTTCTTGTAAGGTACATATGTACTTTTCAGAGCTGGTCTGTCATAAGTCTTACGACTGTTGGCCATCACTCTAGTAAAGGAAATTTAAATTGAAATTATGTCAATTGAACTACTAACCCATCAATGATAGTAAAATAAATTGTTATAATTTTTAAATGTATTGTATTTTAATTTATCTGCATTTAATAGCAATTCATAGAAGACTTGTTTATATAAAGACTCAATATTTTAACGAAAAACATTAAACAAAAAATCAAATCATGAAAATGGTTATTTTGTTTTCTTAAATTGTTTTATTTCACCATGTTTGATTGAACATAGCATGATTAAAACACAGTAGGGTTAAAAGTAAATAATCCAACATCACATAGCCTAGTTACACAAAACAAAGCACAAGTAAAATAGCCATGTAACTTAGCGTCATTCTATTAGAAAAGTGGTAATATTTGTGTTTGCTAAGTGGCCGGGTATGATAACTTTGGACTCGGAAGTCTAGCATCTCCCGGTTACACTCAATATCATTGCTGAAAGAACTGCTGGTTTTATTGAAAAAGAGCTTTATCTTCTTTATCTCTCAGTTAGCTGTTTCCAAATCTCTTCACTCTCAGTTAACTGTTGTAAAATAACTTCACTCTCAGTAAAGTCTAGAGGTGGTTTTCTGGGGTAAGAAGAAGAAGAAGCTACTGGCAACCTTAACTAACACGTGTTGTGAAACTTGTCTTGTATGAGAGGGGAGATTGGCCACACAAAAACCAGAAAATGGCAAGTTTGTTTCCCAATAGTAACCATGCAAGTCCTTCAGCGGTTTTATCTAGTATACCGACCATAACACTGTTCTGTGTCGTGGTCAAAGTAACCCCGGTAGCCCATTTTAAAACATTATTTTGTATATAACTGTTGTCCTATACTAATAATATCAAAACTTTTTTTTAACACTTTTTAAAATCTATCAGTACTTAATATAATTCAGGTAAGAATAAGAATATACTATATTTATTTGTTGCATTTCTATAATTTGCACTTGTCCTACTAAACAACCACGAACAAGGAAAATGTTAAGTTTATTCAATTGCATTGTATAAATTGTATTCATAACATAATGTAGTCCACATTGGTCCTTCTATTTTAAGGTGCTGTACAGATTAATTTTTCACTTTGGTTTTCTCATCTCCTCTCAATGAATGTTATCCAAGCCATCTTCCCCAACCCTACCCAAAAGGTAAAGCAATTAATAAACGGAATTTTAAATCCACCAAATGAAATATTATAAAACCTTAATATGTGGAGTGATATATTTTAAGGGCCCTTACCTTAATTATATAATATCGGATTTCAAGCTCTTGTGTCTTAACAAATCGTGCCAGAGCTAAGTTAGCGGTCAATAAAGTGAACTCTCAAGACAAAATATAATTGCAAATTAATATCATTTATATTGTTCAATGAATATGATGAATAGTTTGATTTGTTTACAGTATTTTACCTATATTATAATTTGTAGGTCGACAAGATGCTGTGGAAGCAATAATTGCAGCTCTTGAAGTAATTCCTGAGCCATTCAAGTCAATGTCTACCACTCTGATTGATGTATGTGCATATGCTGGAACTGGTGATGTCTTAAAAATACAACAACTTCTGCATATTTGCAGTGAACACTATGAGGTTTCTGAAAAGGTTGGTTTCGGTACTTTTTCTTATGCACCACAAACTAAACTTGAAATTCATAATTCCTCACCCGTCTTGGTGGCATAGTTAGCTAATACAGGGTTGCCACGCACCTTCTGGAAAAATGAAAATTTCCTCTGGAAAACCTGGAAAACACAGGGAATTTGGTAATAAGAAAATAGTGGCAACCCTGTAATACACTAGTTTCGTGCTGAGCTAGACTGCCGAGGCTGGGGAGATTGAGGTTCAAATCTCGCTCGAGTGAACTGGGGGGTGTTTTCCCTAAATGGTTTTCCACTCTCCCTCACAAATGTGGTTTCATTTCCTCTATAATCAACCTTCCCAATTCCCAACACATTAACTTAATTAGTACTTAAGTGTACAACCCGAATAGGTAGCAAGACACAGTGCTAAGTATTATTATTATTTCCTCTTTTTAGCTCTCAAGTTTTTTTCTTTATTGTATAACTGATTGCATTACATTAATAAATAATTTTGCTAAGAATACTCAATTTTTAATCAACTAAACTTTTTTTTTTGATAGCCAAAATTAAGTAATTTAAAAAAAAATATATAATAAAAATTCAATTAGCAAATTTAATGTAATGAACATGATATGATTTAAAAGAAATATGTGAATAGGTATACAATATAAATCAAATAGTAACATTAATGAAATATATTATAAGTAAAAAGATATTGGTATACAATAGGTAAAAATAATCATAACATTCAAAAATATATAACAAGTCAGTCATATATAATATTTAGGCATGTAAAAAAAAAGTGGGTATAAATTTGTGATTTGTGATTTAATGTATAACTTAAAAACCAATTATAAGAGAGTAATTTNTATAAATTTGTGATTTGTGATTTAATGTATAACTTAAAAACCAATTATAAGAGAGTAATTTAGGCACAATAGTAAAAAAAAAAAATAAGGGTAAGCTGGCAAATACGAGCGAGGTTTTGAGTAGGCTGAATGACCACTCCAGGCATATTGTGAATGTTCATGAAGGATCCGAATTGGGCAAGGGTGTTGAAATCCATACTGCTGAACCACTAGTCCCAGATCCAAGTGTAAGTGAAGTCAAAGAAACTATTGGGCTATTAGTAAAGAATCATAAATCTCAAGATATGGATTAAATTACAGCAGAGTTGACTGGTTGATTACCATCCAGTAGTTTTAAATGGTGGGCAAAAACGTGAAAGGACTTTGGTAAATAAAAAAAAAAATCTGGGAAATGTTGTTTTACTCAAAATATGAAATATAATAATTACTAAATCAGTAAATTACAATGTTATTCAAATATAGTTTTTATAGCTGTGTTATATTTTATAATCTTATAATTCCTAGTAAACTAATTTAATAAAAATAAAAAACATGTTTATTCAATTTTAAAACTTATTATTATTCATAAAAGAAGATTAAGAAAAAAAACAGGAGGAAAAGTGCAACATACTTGTGTTGGGAATTTTAGGAAAAGATTAAATGAAATCTAAGAAAAGTCGGAAAATTCCTTGGTCAAGTTGAGTAGACACCATGAGTTAATTAAAGGGCTGTGATGAAATGTTAGTAATAGAAATTCATAAATTGCGATGTTCCATATGGAACAATGATGTATTACCACAAGAATGAAAGGAAGGTATTGTAATACCCATTTTCAAAAAGGGGGATGGAAACGAGTTTAATGAGCTGACTATAAAGGTATTGATTGCACTACTACCAACATCCTATAAAATTTGATTTAACATAATTTTACTGAGATTGAAGCCATATAAAGAGGAAATAATTTGGGATCATCATTGTGGATTTCTACGATTAAATAGATCAACAATGGATTAGATTTTTACTACTTGGCAAATATTAGAAAAAAAAATAGAATACAACATGATAGTTCGTCAATTATAAATAGATTTTAAAAAGGCCTATGGTTCAGGTAAAAAGAAAGAAATTAGATGACATTTTATTTAAGCTTGGGATACCCAAAAAAACTTGTCAAGCTAATAATTGAGCTATGTTTGACTGATATGCATGACAGGTTATGTGTAGGACGTCATTTATCAGATACTTTCAAAATGCATAATGGGTTGAAACAAGGAGGTGCACTTTCCAAATTATTGTTTAATCTATCCCTAGAGTATGCTATTGTAGTAATACATAATAGTAAGGAAGGGTTGACATAAAATGGTAAAATGCAGTTTAGGATATGAGATTATTCAGCTTTGTTGGGCAAAAGTAGGGAAGCTTTTGCAAGAAATTAAAATTTTTTGTAAAAGGCTGGTAAGGAAATATGTTTAGAAGTGTACGCTGAAAAGACTAAATATATGATCACACAGAGAACACAGATTGGGAACAATAATTTAGAGATTACAGCCAACAACTTATCATTTGACAGGGATAATGAGTTTAAATATTTAGCAACCATTTTAACTAACAAAAACAATATAAGACTGGAAATTAGGAAAAGAATACAGTCGTAAAATACAATTTAATACTTGTTCAGTAAGCTGTTGGCATCCTGCCAGCTTTCAAGGAATTTAAAACTCCAGAATATACAAAACATTAACTCTACTTTACGGATGTGAAATGTTGTCTCTTACCTTAATTGATGAAAACAAATTTAGGGTGTTAGAAAGTAAGGTGCTTCAGAAGATATTTGGTCCAAAAAGAGATGAGGCTATTAAAGAGTGGAGGAGGTCATATAATGATACGTTACCTACTCTGTACTCATCACAAGACATTGTTAAGATGCTTTTCATCATCATTTGTCGTGTTCTCTGATGATGACCTTCAATCTAGCTCAGTGGCCAGGTTGCTGTTAGGTGTTTTGTCATAGTTTTTATGAGAGGGTAGTATTGGGGTTCTACACATTTCTGAAGATTGCATACTGGGCTGTGTAGATCCTTTTATACTCTATTCACGGTAGGAATTACTCTCTTAAAGGTCTTTTTTCCTACCAATATCCTACTATATAATAGATTTCTGGTAAGGAAAAAGGCCTTTCAGAAAATAATTCCTACGGTGAACGGACTTTAGTTTCTCCTTTTTCTTGGCTACCTCGAGTTTGTTGGAGAGAGGTTTCTGGTGAGTGGCTATGATGTCTGTGATGTGGGGGCGAGGGGTTGGGGTGTGGATACTCATGGGTGCGGAAGAGAGAGAGAAAGGGGAACTTGGAAAGAAAGAGCGGGGGGACTGGTGACAGTGACCCAAATGTTTCTTATGTGCTAGAGGGGAATGAGGAAGGATGTCAGTGACCCGAACGATTCATAGGTGCTCGAGTAGGATGATGGAGGAGTTTTGTATTAGTTGGATAATTCACTTAGACTTGAGACTTCTTGGATACTCTAGTGGACTGACTGTCTTTTTTTGTTTTTATTTTACAAATATATATTTGGGTGACCCACACACACACACACACACACACACAGTTTTACCTAGTATTACATTTACATTACTCTTTATCAGTCTTAATATTATTGTTTCTTAAATCTAACATGTTTAATAATATTTGTTACCCTTTATATTTATGTAAACAAAAAAGAAAATACATTATATTTACATGGTTTATGAATTACTCCAGAATTAGTTTTTGTTACTGATAGTTTTTGCTTAGCTTTGTTGCATTGCCATATATTGAGGGGTGCATGGGCACTAGCTCGTGCCGGTCGTGGTGGCTCAGAGGTCGCATTCGTTCTGGCTTTGGCTTACAAGGCAGTCATATATTGTCGTGTAACAAGGATAATCAAGTCTCGTAGGATATGGTGGGCAGGACATGCAACGTGAATGGAAGATTATAGAACCTGGTTCAGGGTACTGACTGGCACCCCATTAGGAAGACCTAGACGTAGATGGGAGGCTAACATTAGAATGGATCTTAAAGAGATAGGGTGTAATGAGGGGAACTGGATACAGCTGGCTCAAGATAGGGATAGGTGGCATACTTTTGTAAGTGCGGCAATGAACTTTTGAGTTAAAAATGCCAAATAGCAAGTAAGTAGTAAATAAATTACAAACATCTAAAAAATCCACAAATTAAAAACATTTTAAAGATACAATGTTTAATTTAATAGATATCACTGGTCTACAAAAAAACTTTATTCTTTCCCAAAAACAAAACTAGGTGAATCCAATAGTATTTTTTGTGCTGGATTCAAATATCTTTTTAGAAATTCTTTATCACGTAAGGATTTTGAATGACACCCACTTAAACTTACAATACTATGTTAATTTACACAACATGAAAGAAAGCAGCGCTATACAATTAAATATATATGAAAGACGATTCTTGGGGGATGAATTAGTTATTATAGCTACAGAGATCAGTGGAAGAGCATTTATATGCTTAACCAAGGGTTCCGGGTTTGATTCCGGTGTCTACTTGTCAACTTTCAATCTATTCAAATTCATACACAGCAAAGGACTATCTTACCTTAAAGGTAGAAGTGTAGGATTTTCTGCCGTATTTTGCCTCACAAACATCCCTCTTACAGGTCCAATGATAGTCAGCAAGCATATTTTGACGCCACTTGCACTGATACTGCTTTTCCCTGCCAGAAATATCTTGGTGGAATCTTTTACCATGACTGTTTCAAGATTTTCTAAAAGAAATCCAGGGGTGAATCCAAGAAATGTATTCTCAAAGACATGTTATATCCCGAGGTTTTACAAGATTTGAAGAGATCATCCATTATTTCTTTGTAGTAGTTTACTTTATGTCTCCCCAAAAAGTGTACATAAATACCCTTGAAAGACTCCCATGCAAAATTTCCAGTTTCCTTCAAATGACCATCGAGGCTCTCATCTTTAATTATTTCTCTTATTTGAGGTCCTACGATGATTCCTTCTTTGATCTTTGCATCACTGATCCTTGGGATTTTTTTTTTTCTTAAGAATGTAAATTCAGGTCCACTTACATCCATTGATTTTACAAAGTTCTTTATAAGACAAAGCTTTAAATGTAGCGGAGGTAGATACACTTTTTCTTAATCAACAAGGGGTGTATTGACAACATTCTTATTTCCTGGGGTTAGTGGCATTCGCTTTGGCCACTGTCCACGAGTATAATGACTTTTCTTGTCTGCTATTCCATTCATAAAGAAAACACCAGTACTTTGTGAAACTAAATTGAAGTTCAAACAATAGAACAATGACTTATAAGTCACCACATACATTTAATTTGTATTCTTCATACTTGAATTTTTCCAGTAAGAGTTGCATACTCGCATAGGTTTCTTTCATATCAGAAGCATTAGCTAGTGACACTGATGAAAACTTATTTCCATTGTGAAGAAGCACAGCTTTCAAGATAACTTTAGAATAATCTATAAATGAAAGCCACTTCTCCATTTTGTACTCGTGAACAAGTGCTTCCATAACGGAACAAACATAATTGTAAAAAACAAGTCCTTCAAGGGAAAAGAAATCGTTAAAGTCACTATGCCTTTCTCTAAAACACATACTTTTGTTTCTCTATAGAGGAGATTCTAGGCTTTGAATCTGGACCTTAACAATTCAGCTTGCTTTTTAGATAGGTTCAAATCTCGGACAAGATCATTGAGATTACCTTGAGTGAGTAAATATGGTTCAGAAGATAAACAGGAAACTTCAAAAGTCAGACTTACCTTACATGATCATCATCACTATTCTCTACAGGCTCTTCCTTTTGTTCATCATCACCTAGTTTGTCATTTTCTGGAGGCTTTGGCACAGGCATTTGTTCACTATGAGATACAGGCCTCATGGCAGATGGTAAATTAGGGTATGTCACACTGTACTTTGATTTAGAACTAATGTCTGAAATGTTTGTAAAACAAAACTAACAATTTGTAGAATGATATTTTGTTTTCCACCAAATCATTGGAACAGCAAAAGTCATGTGCTGAGAACCCTTTGACCAACCTGTGTGGAGTTTGACGCAAGTGACACAACAAAAAATTGGTCACCAATTCTGCATCCAAAGCAAAGCTTATAGCACTTCTTAGTGAGTGGAGTAAAAACACGTTTGCCATTTTCAAATGTTACCTCACCACAAATGTAGCAAAATGAGTTCGGATGATTGACACAATTTCTGGGCATTGTGCCACTTGGTATTATAAACACTATAAAATGTATACAGAGCTACACAAACACCATAAAATGTACACTTAACTACATAGATGACAGTTTATGACAAACACACAGCACTAGATGTTTAAAGAACAAACTCTGGCCACCAACTTCCCAGGATTGCTGATCTGACTTAGACAATAAGCAAGTGAAAAGCTGACTCATCATGTCCAAAGTAGGTCAATAATATGGCCTTGAAAAGCTTGGGGCTGTAAAGGGAGGTTTGGAGGGTTTGACATAAAGGGGAAGAGAGGGATGAGGGGTCATTTTGTCAACTTAACTGTGATTGCTAGCCATTCCAGTTGGGAAAGTGTTTCCTTGTGTACTGTATAATCTTAAAGTGGGAATAACTTTAAAACTATACGTGATAGGAAAATTCTGAGACCAGTTTTGGATTCAGTGAATTAAATTACAGCACCGTTTATTTGCTCTGGGACAAAACCTTTGTTTACCATTGTATTCTGAGACTTAAATACCTGCTATTTTTATTAGTCTAGTCTAATCATTTTGTCACTAAATGTTCTGTGAAAGCAGCCATTGTAACAAGAGATTTACATATAAAAGCTATCAATTTTCATCAATTCAACCATACTACTCTTTTATAACTCTTACATATTCATATTCTACTTTCAATCATAAAAGTTCACCTTTCACTCAACATTTTCTAGAATCATCCATTTAAATATTTTCTAGAATCATCCAATTCCATACATATCACAGCCAAGGATATCTCATTGTTGTTTCTTCCCTGTTCTGCTTCAACTTTTATTTAGGGTTGGGTAAATGCTGATTATCAATCCGATCATTGGCTGATTATGGCACAATCGATAAGCCTATGATCGGCATTTGGCTCATCAATTCTTAAAACCAAACTTTTTTTTAATGGGCCTGCACATGTCAGGTACTGGTGACTCATCATTGTTAAGCTCTTAACAGATAGCCTTGGCCTTTGTTCTGTTGCTAGAACGGGGTGGTGGGGTGGCTTACAGTGACTAAGTAAACAGTTACTTATTTCATCTTAAACATGGATCTGAGAAAGGAGTGGTTGAGAATAGAAAGGTCAGTGAGTGAAAGTGAAGCTGTATTGCAGCAGTTGTCAGTAGGGTAGGATTATCTTTGCAAGACCATTCACAAGGTTAACTAGCAAACAAATGTCTGAACCAAGAGAGAAAGATTGAAGGCAAGTTAAAACTTGTAAAGATTCAAGAGAAGCCATAACTGAGGAAGTTTCAAGGGAAGTTAAAAACTAAAGAAGATTCAAAGGAAGCTCAAACAGGAAGATTCAAGGAAAGCCAAAACTAGAGAAGATTCAAAGAAACCCAAAACTAGAGAAGATTCAAAGAAAGTTAAAACTAAAGAATTATCGGAGGCTTCTAAACTACATCACCGATTCAGAATTTATCTTTATTTCATTAGTTAAATTTAGTCATCATTTGATACCTATTAAATTATTTTAACTTTAATATAGTTATTTAAATTCCAATAAATTAAATGACCCAAATAATATTTCCTTTTTTTTATTCTAAAATTATGACTAGCCATGATATAATATGCACAGATTTCAAAATAAAAATACTGTATACAACTATTACAAAGCTAACTATGAGAAAAGTTTAGTCAGTTTGACCTAAAATAACTGTTTAAAATGTGGTAGTACCAATACTAAATTGAATTATATTTAAATTAACTCTAGGTTTCATTTAAATTTGTGTAAGCAAATCTTCTATACCAAACAAAATAAAAATGGCCCACGTGAACTTTTTTTAGAATCATTAATACATATTATCTTTGCTATATATGTAATTAAATAGACAAAATGTTGAGCATCATTGATTGGCCTATTTGGCAAGAAAGGCAAATTAATTGATTGGCCCAACCCTATTTTTGACCCATACGCTATTTTGTTTGCCTTGGCTAAATGAAGTGTGTGTTCCATGTTTAGCTTTTTCTTCTTCATTCCCATCACATTCATTTTGATTAATCTTCAAAATTTTCTTTCATAAACCCTGCAAGGAATATCCGATCCAATTTTGGTTTTTAACAGATTCTTAGTACCCATTCAGGTAATATGTATACATAAATTATGCTACAAGAATAAGGATGATAAAGATAAAATTTACCTATATTTGCATGAAGGGGAGGGTAGGAAACTAAAGGAAAAACACCCTCAGTACACTGGACTGGGATTCAAACCCTGATCTCTCTGTCACTGGTAATCTAGTCTAACGCAAGAGGGATGTGTTAGACCATGGGGTCACCAATTGGAATAAATTCATTGTTGTATTCCTAGTAAAGATGGGCCCCTCGAATCCACCGAATCCTGACATTTGTTCAAGATTTGAGGATTCGGTGTTTTACTAGATTCGATGATCAAATCTTTCACCTCATAAACAAAGAATAATTATTTTGGATTCAAAAATTAGTCTACTTGAAAAGCACAACTTAATCCGTGATCATTATTTTGTCGGATAAAAGAGATAAGCATGAATAAAATGGTTTTTTTTAAAATGTATACTTGTTAGGTGTAGAGAATCTAACGTGCCTAATACCCTAACCTCCCACCTTTATGGGAAACTTGGAATCGACCGTTGTAGCGCATGCTCACTTCTGAAACTTTCACCTCAATAACAATCTTGTAAATATTTTAATGAAAACATTAAAACTCTTCAAAAACTGAAAATCAAAACTAGAATTACAAATAAACTCTAAATAAATAAAACAAATTATGGCTTTTTTTTAACAGAAATAAGAACACATTACACACGCTACAAAGTCAGTCACCATGACTGACGTATATGTTTACTTGCCAGAGTGAGGATCAAATAAACATAACTATTAATTCTTACTACCAGATTGGTTTTAATTATCTACAACTATGCAAAGAACCCCAATTTATTTCATAAGATCCTTAAGTTAGATATTTGGTTGGGTTTCATGAAAAATTAATACTTTCAACAGTTAAACACCGATAAAACTGTTTATTTATGCCTACGTATTGTATATTGATTATGTGTTTGGAACTGATTCAGGTAATCTGATCACTTAGTATTGAGTTTTAAGAATCAAATAACAACTTGCTAATTCATAATTTGTTTTTAAATTGATATTAACTAAGTTTATTATTAAAAAAAAAATGTTATTGAAGTAATTGTAAAAATATTCAAACTTAGTTCTGCCTAATAAAATGGGAATGAACATATTACAAGAGTCGAAAATATTTTCGTACTTCGTATTTTAAATAGAATATATTCTCAGAAATCGATACATTGTGAGACTAATATATTTCTTGTTTTTTACGCAAATACAGATAATAGAAATGAATGAAAATAATACATATCTAGGCATTATAAAGTTCACTATTTCCAATTCATATTTAATGGTTAAGCATGTTGTTTTAGTCTTTTTTAAATCTGTTTGTATTTTTATTTTTCCTTTCTTATTAAAATAATTTATAATCTTTCAATGATGATTAAAGTTGATCAAAAGGTAACTAGGCCTAATCTGCTTGTTTATTTCCCATGTTTTTTTAGAAACTTTAACTCATTCTATCAACACTTTTAAAAATAACTAAAAAACACTCAAATTTTGGTTGATTTAATTTTTAAACAATAATATGAGTTTAAATTGTTTAATTTGGCTGGATTTTAACCAGTATTTTACGAGGGGTGGTTGGGGTTAATTAAAACTGAAAACGTGCTTGAAATAAATCTTAATTTACAGTTTAGGCCTATTTTGTGTGATGTAAGTCTATTTGTAAATCATTAAAATTCCTAACAATTTTCTAGAATTTAGTTCTATATTCGAAAATAAAATGTAAATTTGGATTTGAGATCCGTATTCGAGAAATAGTGGATACGACCCATCTCTAATTCCTAGCAAAATATTCTGTGAGATTTGTCTCAACTAATAAGATCGTTTCCCCTGTCTTTACACCATGAGACATAATAATCACTGTGTGGATATGTTCATATTACGAAGTAAGCTATATTTGGATTGTAAACATAATAATGTGACTGGTAGTATGGGATTGATTTTTTTTGTTCCTGAACACAAGTCACAGCATTTTAAGAATATTTGTTAGGGTGAAATTAATGTTTTCCTCAGCAATTTTATTTTGGGCTTGTTATCTTGGACACAATGATAAACAGAATTTTTTAAACTATGTATATTGTATATACATGAACTCTTCTTGCTTACAATTTTTCGTGACAGTACAGTTTACTTTTACATGATATGAAAATGTGTTACTTCTTCTGGAGGTATCAGCCTACGATATTTTCTTAGGATGAACCTCTTCAGGCTTTGATACAGGAAAAAAGGACGCATTTTTAGCATTACAATCTTCTAAGATTCCAAAAGCTTTGGAAAATATGACTTTTTTACCCTACAGACATAACATATATTTGTTTTTACATTTGCACAAGGGCTCTCCCTATCTTACATCATGCAACATTATTTTGTATTGTGTCAACTCAAGAAAGGTAGTACCGTAGTTACTTTTTTTTTTATCCTTTTCATTTAAAAAAAATAATTTCTGGTCTTCCAACAGCCAAATGTCTTCACAGCGATTGTAAGGCTGACCAATTATATTCTTCTTGAAATAACAAAATGAAATGTTAGGTTCTGATAGGTGTATAACCGAAATGGTTAGTAAAACAGGGTTTAAATAAAATGGTTTCAAGCAAAGCTAATCTATCATTATGTTTTATATAGTTAGTCAATATCAAAATATAAAAATTAATTAATTTAGGATATTTTGCCTAACATTCAGCACCAATATATAATTACTTTTTGCTATCCTATTTCTTGAATGCCCTCAATGGTACCACTGGCTTAAAACCCATTTAGCATGAGCTCCCTGAACAAATATTGGAAGTTTATTCGTCATTGTTGCAGACAAACGGCTTTGTTTTCAGGAGCGGAAACTTACCACTTGGATTTTCACACTTTGCCATCAAGTAAACGAATGGCTTAGGACTGTCTAGTACGAAGAATTAAAAGCTACCACAGAGGATATATTACATGTTTCATTATATTTCTCTGTTATCTGCTGTCAGAATATAATATTTGTACAGACATAAGCCAGATGGTGAAGAACTTTGATAATGCTATATCTCAATTTCTGATAAAATGTGATCCCAAGTTCATTTTTTCTTCAACTGCCTTAACTAAACTCATTTTGTATGTGTCAATATATTCTATCCAAGACAATTTTGGTTATATTTTTAGATGAAGACTACATAAGGTCACTTTAAGATTTGATTGTACAGGCAGTCCCCATTATACGCGATTTCGCGTTTAAGTGGTTTAGAAAAAATGAAAAAGGTCCTTGAAAGGTTTTGTATTTGAGCAGAGTTGCGCCAAAGCGGTGATTGTTTGGAGTGCACATTTAGTATGTAATGACATGGCGCACTGTTCATCGTCTCGATCTTTCCTCAAGGTCAGTGCTCCCATGCGCTGTCATTGTCTGGGTTTGTCTATTTTTACAACTTAGTCACCTCGAGCTATTGTTCGCTGTCAGTAGCTGTGGGCTGTGTACGTACACACCTAGTCTAGCAAGTGTATTTCCTGTTAGTGTTTTATTGAGTGGTGTGACAGTTCGTTTAGTGTTGTTGTCAAGTTATTGAAAATCTTGCAAAAACGCAAGGAACATTCAAGTGTGACTACTAAAAATCATGCGAGAAATTCTCTTTCATTGGAGATTAAACTGGAAGTTTTAAAATGTATCGATAAAGGTGAATGTGTTGTCGATATTCAGCGAGGAATGGGTCTTCCAGAGTCGTCTATAAGAATGATCTGATCGAACGCAGACACAATTTGATAAAGTGTTGAATCTTGTACGAATTTAAGTGTCGCAAGATTAGCTACATCGAGATCAGATGCAATGAAAAAAATGGAAAAGCTTTTGTTTACCTGAATTGAAGACCACAAACAGTGGAATGCGCCTATTTCTATGGCAATCATTCAAGAAAAAGCTAAAAGTTTTTATGCAGAATTAACACAAGATAATGAAAATCCACCAACATTTAACGCTAGTAGAGGTTGGTTCAACCATTTTAAGGCTCGCAACGCTTTTCACAGATTAAAAGTTACGGGTGAGGTTCTGCAGATAATGAAGGAGCTTATGAATTCTGAGAAACTACATTTAAAAATA
Organism: Timema californicum; assembly: GCA_902141385.1. Classification (NCBI taxonomy): domain Eukaryota; kingdom Metazoa; phylum Arthropoda; class Insecta; order Phasmatodea; family Timematidae; genus Timema; species Timema californicum. The sequence goes on along the minus strand of CABFOW010003763.1, from coordinate 43,313 downwards.
TTATTGCAGAAGATGGTTTTGTGGCAAAGCAAGTTTTTAATTTAGACGAGACTGGCCTATTTTGGTAAAGAATGCCAAGAAAAACTTTTATTTCTATTGAAGAGAAATATTCACCTAGTTTCAAAGCTGCTAAAGACCGTGTCACATTGCTTTATGGGGGCAACGCATCTGGCGATTGGACATTAAAAGCATTGATGACTTATCACTCAGAAAACCCACAATCACTTAAAGGTTGCGATAAAAGTAAACTGCTAGTAGTTTGGAAATCTAGTAAGAAAGGATGAATGACAGGAAAAATATTTTATTAATTTTTTTCACATCATCTTCAAGACGAACTAAAACACTACTGTGAAAAGGAAAACATTTAGTTTAAGGTTTTGATTCTTGTGGATAATGTGTCGAGCCATCCCTAAGAAATATGTGAGGTGAATGAAAACATCAAGTTTGTGTTTCTTCCCCCTAACACTAAGTCATTATTGCAGCCTATGGACCAAGGTGTAATCTCAGCGTCCAACGCCAACTACCTTAAGGAGACACTCTCACAACTCATTAACTCTGTGATGCTAATAACCAGCTTTCAATTAAAGATTTCTGGAAACAGTTCAACATTAAGATGACTATTGAAATCATAAATAAATGTTGGAAAGGACTGATACTTCACTGTATGAACGGGATGTGGAAAAAACTATGGCCTGAGGTTACTGTAGAATCAATCAACAACGGTGAAGACATTGATGGAATCTCTCAAACGACCAACAAAATAGTGAACTTGACTCACCAAGTTGGATTCACTGATGTTGACGAGGAAGATGTTTCTGCACTTCTACAGATACAAGAAGATGATGATCTGAGCAACGAGGACCTGCGGTCCATGGAAGATTAAAATTGTGTGAAAGTGTCCGAGGTAGATGACGAACCTAAATGTGTTAAAAGTGTTAACCGGCAAAGGGATGTCAAAGGCTCTCCAAATGATCAATAATGCTGTAAGCTACTTTTAAAACAATGATCCTGATGAAACAAGAAGTGGAAAAGTCAAAAGAGAAGTTGAGCATGTTATAAAGTGCTACCGTGAACATAACTTAAAGTTAAAATCCTCAACTCAACCGTCCCTAAAAAACTTTTTTTTCACAAATCAGTGTTGTGTCAAATAAACAGGAAACAAGATCTTCTGAGTCTACAGAAAATGTTGGCCACGGGTAATAGTCTAAAAGGTAGTAAAAAACTGATTTTTTTTAATACATGTGTATGTACTAATATTTTAGTCATTTTAATTTGGAAAAAACTACTTTACATACAGTACTGTATAGCTTTTTTATTTTTATAACCTCTTATGTACCTTTTTTTAACATAATAAACTAATATGCACAGTACTGATTTGGCTGTGTATTTCATCAATATAATAAAATTAATTTGAATAACAAAACCGCTTGTTTTAATTATTAAAATCCTTTTTAACTTGTACAGTACTGTAAGCCTACTTGATCATTACCAATACATATTAAGCTGTATGACGTTCTATTTGCCGCTATCACACTAGGCTATAAATAATCCCCGTTATACGGGGTTTTGCTTTATTCAGCACTCTGCCAGAACACATCTACCTGTACCATAATAATGTTTTGTTGTTTACATTTTGGTTCAATATTTCTATATTTGACAATCAGATTTTTTTCATGCTATAAGCCTTGTACATTTTCTATTCACCAACCAATCATTGACAGTGTTATGATCACTAACCACATATGTTAATACACTTTATAAATTTTTACTTTAATTTCCAACAAAAAACATATGTCGAAAGTAGTGTGGAGTAATTAAACTGAAAATAAGATAGAAACATTTATGGTAATACATAAATCAGGTTAGTGATTATTTTTGATTTTCAGGAAGACAAAAAGGATGACAAAAAAGAAAAGAAAGAGGAGAAAAAAGATGAAAAAGACTTATCATCAAGGCAAGGAGTTGCAGTCTTAGGAATAGCACTTATTTGTATGGGTGAAGAAATAGGTTCTGAAATGGCATTCAGGACATTTGGACATCTAGTAAGTATTGTTTTTTAAACTTAGCATATTTTTTTTTGGCAAAAATGATTCTTCAACAAATATTTGAATTATTTGTTAACTAGTTGTAAAGAAAAAAGTATTTTAGTATTTCCAGAATTTGTTATTTCCCCATTTGACTCCAATTGTTGCATACAAATATGATAGTACTGTTTTTGAATATCCATTTTAATGTTATCTGATGTAACCAAATATTATGATTATTATTTAATTTCTTCTTCCATATAGGTTTTAGACTTGTTACAGTCTCATCAAAGAATTTTTATCACATTTTCATTAAAGGACCCAAATATCTACCACCTTTAGAATGATATTTGAGATTTTTTTTTTGCATCCCATTTTTATTCATGTGTTTCTTGATATTGGTTTATTTAATTCATTACTTGCAAGTTATTCCATCATTCCCTCATTCCTTTTATTGTCCCATTTATTATAACCTGTTGTTAACCTCATAAATCTCATAATGCTGTAAGTCTACTTTCATCAAATTCCCTTACTATCCAAACTTCTCTTCATTAGTAGAGTACAGGCTATTATAAGGTTCTATAGAAGCGTATCTGGGTGTGTTTTTGTACTAATTATGTTTTCAAAATGTTATTAATAACATTAGTTTTAGTATATTTAAGAATTTTCTTGAACAAGTCCAACTCTACCAAAACAATTTATATCCAAAATATATTACCTCATTTACTCTCTCTAGTTTTTTCAAAATATTTTCTTTTAAGTAATTTTTTTTTAAATCTCTGAATGCACAAACCCTTTTTAAAACACTAAACACAATACTCAAAATTATTTTTTATATTTCAACACGACACAACTTAGAAAAGTGAAAAGAAAAATCGTTATTTTTATTGGATATTTATTTTAAGGTTAATATATTTTATGGATGCAAAATAATTTGTAAAGAATTTTTCGCGGTATTAAATTTCATTAAAAACTATTCTTGACACATAAACTGGTATTGGTACCCATTGTTGTGTGAAACAGTTTGCAAATAGTCACACACCTACCCATGTTGGACCCTTATTTTAAGGTTAATATATTTTATGGATGCAAATGAATTTTTAAAAAAAAATTCGTGGTATTAAATTTCATTAAAAACTATTCTTGACACACAAACTGGTATTAGTACCCATTGTTGTGTGAAACAGTTTGCAAATAGTCACACACATACCCATGTTGGACCCAGCCAGCAACAATTTGCCTCATCCTTTCCATACTGTTTTAGTATTTCTTATGTTGATGAGGAGGTTCCTTCACACTGGTGTAATTCTCAAGTCGTGCCTCATTGAGAGACTGCTCCATCTTGATTGCTGAAAAGAATTTTCAAATACTGGGATGGCTTGAAGGGATGTTTGTTGGAATCTTCTGTACCATTCTTATATATTGTTGGTGGTCTTGGGTAGCCCCTGAACACTATCATAACAGTTCCAAATTTAGTGTAGGTAAATTGGAGGGTGGCGGCCCAAACAGCAATCTGGACGCCCAAACCATATATCTTCAAAATAATCTATAATATGTTGTGCTTCTTGGGGCAATACATTGCTATTTCACAAGGAATCAAAAGTGTCCATGACTTCTCCTCAATAAGAACAAACGTAAGAGCGAGTATCATGCAAAGCTTTAGTTAAAAAAAAATCTGCATCATTCTCATACCATTGTTTCAAACCATTTGTTTGAATTTTATGAAAAATACACTGGCAAAGATGGAAGAAACAGCCATGATGATTTGTAGGAAGTTCCTTCACTGCATTTATCATTGACATCTCAACGTCGGTCATAATGGTCCGAGGGCTAGAAGCTGGTAATAGATCCTTCACTTTTCTTAAAAGACGAGAGTAAGTTCCTTGTTGCTTGTCAGCTAGAAGTGCATACACAAGTGGCACGGAGTTATTTGCTTCAAATCCGTGAATAGTATACAACTGCTCAAATAGGGGTGGAACAGTCTTGAAGGTGCTGTCAGCATAGCAATGCTCGGAGCGTCCAAGAAGCTGTAAGTTTCTTCGAGTAGGAGATAAAAGTATACAGTCATATTGAGGTCATAAATCATACATTAGAAACTCTTCTCCATTTACAGTTAGCTTGTATTCATCAGGAAACACAATGTCACGACAGAAACTGGGAACATCTGGTCCAGCATTTGCTTTCATTCAAATATATCTTATTGTTTGTTTCATATTCGACACTAGGTTGTTTTGCAATGACACTTTGACGACAGTAGCTCCACGGCTTCTTTGGTGCTGACTGACAGCTCACAACTTACTTTTGACAGTAAACATATAGGTTTGTACCTAAATTTTGACTGTCAGAAGTGACAGCTGCTAAACACATGTTTTTGCAGATCATATGGTTTGACGTAGGTATACATAATTTGGTCTGGTAACTTTTCAAGGCCGTCAGAAGCTAGCTGTGAGCTATCACTCATCACCAAAGAAGACATGGGCCTACTGTAGCTCCACTCGAGACTAAAGCTAAGATACAAGTTGGTGTTTTTTTGCTGTGTAATGGATATGTGCCATTAGATTCTCTGTATCCACATGAGCAGCGCATGATTATGCTTATTTCTCTAACTTAATAAACTATCAGATTCTGTTATGACTTGCACTCCACACTTTACACTTGAAATCTTTCACACTGCCAATAAATCCTTTCTTCAACTTGCTTTACTTTGTGATATAAATGACAATCAAGTAGGAGTTTACATCTTCCTTTTTCACTCATCACAAACTTTAACAATATGTTTAGACTGAAAATAAATGTTATTACACTTAGTATTGAAGAATATGGAGCTTGAATGAGCCTATTGGAATGTGTCAAGCTTTCTCCTCCCCCCCCCCGCCCCCCCGCGAGCAGTTACAGGAACGGGAATTAACTATCCATATTCTCACCCCCATAGGGGGGAGCGGAGGTGATTACCTGCAGTACCCTACAGTAATTTTCTAGGAAAAGCTTAGTTGGTTTAATGTAAAATAATAATGTTTTAATGAACAGATCACTTTTACTTGCATTAAGTTCAAGCACAACTCTTAAGTAAATTATTTCTTTATATAATTTTTAATTAAGCATTCCATAGAAAGTTAGAATTATATTATACTTTAACACATTGTTCCAAAAAATGTCTTTTTGAAAACCTTTTTAAAACATTTATTTTGAAAAATAGATTTGAGGTAAATTCATTTTCGAAAAAGATGTATACGAAAAACTTCTCGTTCAAAAAATTGGTTTTCGAAAAAATTATTTTTCCTTAATTGATTTTTGAATAAATAGTTATCAAATAATTGAATTTCAAAAAAATGATTTTTGAAAAATTACTATCCAATAAACTCGTCGGCTACTGTGTCAAGTAACCTCCCAATTGGCCAATTTATGCATACAAAAAATACCTTCCCCTCACCCTGCATTATGCGCCCAGACCTCAGGCTTGCTATTCTTACTACTGAGTTGGCAGGGGCATTCTATCAACCTATTTCCCACTTCACTCTAAGCTAACTTGGTTTAAAAATTTAACTTATATAATACACATTAAAATTAGAATGTTTCTATAGTATACATTTGATTTTTTCCATACCATGTGTGTCAGCTCTAATGGGTTCCTGAGGACATAACTACATTTGCAAAATATTTAGTTAATGTAACTTAAAATTTGGTTAAATGCCTACCTTTATCAAAATTATATTATAAATAAATATAATTATAATTAATGCTTGTGAACTTAAATAACAATTTTATTATTTTATATATTATGAAGTATACCAAAACTTAGTGTAAAATATTTTAAAATATGTAAAAAAAAATTGTTACTTACATTTTAAGAAAATAATTGATTTAAAGTTTATTTCATTAGTTGAGTGAAGTAAAATATATTAATATAGTATGTTATAACCATTATAAAAGTCAAAGATAAATAATCTATTTTTTTCCATCTGGAAAATTGTAGAATTCTACAGTAATTTAGCTATATGTCTACCTCTGTTACACCTTTAGTCCATGTTTGTTGATAAATTCATTAATTGATGTTAAGAGAATATTGTTTTTGTTTGCTTTTAGCTTCGTTATTGTGAACCAGTTATTCGACGCTCTGTGCCACTTGCGCTGGGCCTTATCTCAGTATCAAACCCTAGACTCAACATTCTGGACACACTTAGCAAGTTTTCCCATGATAGTGATGCAGAAGTGGCACACAATTCAATTTTTGCAATGGGCCTAGTTGGTGCGGGTACAAATAATGCCAGGTATTTTTTTCTTATAGAATTATTGTTCCTTAACAAAATATCATGACTTGTCTACCATCACTGTTATTCATACTCGATGAAACAAAATACCAAAATATCGGAAACAAGGAAACAAGTATCTTATTACTCGCTTTAGTGGCTTTGTGTTCTAAGGTGTCACTCACGCACGAGAATGGATTGCTAATTATGGGACTATCAGAGTTTGAATCCTAGTTGGGTGTATTGAGGGTGGTTTTTCTTAAGGGGTTTTCCACTTTCCCTCCACATAAATATGTCTACACTTTCTCTAGATTCAACATTCCTCATCCTTAATATTTGTAATTAGTACACATGCACATAACCTGAAGGGTGCAAAAATATATCTTATGTGATTAATACTATTAATATAAATTTTTATGACAGATTTAAAACATAATAAAAAGAATTGGGAACATTTTAGAGTTTAACACAAAATAGGCTTGCCCTGCTGCCAACATAATTTATGTCCATTGATAAAAAAATATATTTTAAATAACAATGTGTTAGTTTTATTTATGAAAGAATAATAAACTATTAAAGAACAAAGAGCAGATGCTCGCCACTCGGAGATATACGCCGGAACTAACAAAGACGTTGCGTTGCACAAGACGCTTTGGTGACGTCATCAGAGGAGTGGCTTCATAAATCTTAAAGTAGAATAGTTACTAAACTCGTGTTTGTTATTATAGGCCTAGTTAAGAGAATGTTCATTTATTATACACAACACCCCCTCTCAAACACGCGTTAACTTTATTAATGTCTATCACGCCAAGTCCTTGTATGCACTGATGATGGCTTGGTCCGAACAGTCCTTTCGTGAGCACATCAGCTACCATCTTGTTTGTTGGAATGTATTTCACATTGATTTCGCCTCGTTCAAAAACTTCACGCACATAGTGATGCCGAATGTCAATGTGTTTGGTACGAGAGTGGTACACAGGATTATGCATGAGCTTTTCTGCTCCTTGATTGTCACAATAAACAAGAGTTGGTATTGCATTAACACTCAAGAACCCGATTTCTTTTAACAGGTTTCGTAAGTAAACTGTCTCTTTTGCTGCTTCCGTAAGAGCCATGTACTCTGCTTCAGTGCTTGAAAGAGCCACGGTGGATTGTTTTCTCGCCTCCCATGTCACGGCAGAGCCTGCCACTTGAAAGGCGTAGCCTGTGTATGATCTTCTGTCATCAAGGGCTCCTCCCCAATCTGCATCCACGTATCCAATCAGTTCAGCGCCAGATCTCTTGTAGACTAGTCCATGGTTGCTCGTACCTTTCAAGTATCGTAAGACGCGCTTCGCCGCAACCCAGTGTCCTTTTCCGGGGTTTAGGTTGTACTGGCTCAAAGAGCTCACCGCATACGCAATGTCTGGTCGTGTAGATACTGCGAGGTACATCAGAGAACCGATGAGTTGCTGGTACGGAACTTCGCTCATTTCCTCTGCCTCCTCCTCCGTAGATGGCTCCATGGCTTTGGATAATTTGCTGTTTCCATCTAATGGGGTATTTACCGGTTTGCAGTCTTGCATTCCGAACTTTTTGAGAACATCTTCTATGTACGATTTCTGTGACATAGTGACCAACTTTGAATTTTCATCTTGTTTGAATTCAATTCCAAGACAGTAGTGCAGCTTTCCTAAGTCTTTCATTTGGAAGTTTTGAGACAAATCGTCTCTCAATCTTGTGTAGGCTTCTTTACTGTTTGTAGCTATGATCAAATCATCTACATAAACAACCACGATAAGAGTCACACAACCATCATTCATGTGGTACACACACTTGTCACAATCTAATTGTTTGAGTCCAAAAATTTCTAGTCTCTCGTGCAACTTTTTGAACCACTGTCGGCCCGACTGCTTTAGGCCATATATGGACTTTTCGAGTGAACAAACCAGACGCTCCATTCCAGGGGTAATGAAACCGTCCGCCTGTTCCATATAGATCTGTTCGTCAAGATCTCCATTTATGTAGGCCATTACAACATCAAGCTGATACAAAGTAAGGCCTAACTCAGCTGCTAGGGCAGCAACTAGTCTTATTGAGCTAAGTCTCGCAACAGGTGAAAATGTTTCATGGAAATCAATCCCTGGGCGTTGGTTATAGCCCTTCGCTACCAACCGAGCTTTCCGGCGTTCGACGTTACCGTCTGGCCCATACTTTGTTCTGAGTACCCACCGACAACCAATGACAGCTTTATCTTTTGGGCGTGGTTTCAATGTCCAGGCCTTGCTGTGTGTCAGAGCGTTGAACTCAGCTTCCATCGATTTCTGCCACTCAGCTGCATAAGGTCCTTCTAAGGCTTCTTGTACAGATGGATTTACTGCCTCTTCATACATCAAGCTCGCACTTTCAGGTTTTGGCGTAACCAGATTAAAATGTTTTGCTGGTCGTCCCGGCTTTCCTGTTTTAATCAATTTAGGTCGACCAGGCCCCCTCTTATTCTCAATCACTGTGCAGTCTTTGCTTAAATTTTCTGATTTGAGGTAATTCTCATTGACTTCAATAGGCCTATCAGGATCAATGGGATCACTTTCTTGAACTTTATCTACATGTCCATCAGCATTAGAAATAGGGTCTTTCACACTGTTATCAACATATAAGTAAGAAGGTTCAAAGTTCGCACACTCCTTTTGTTCATCCGAAACTTTGACAGTTTCAAAATTTTCCAAAAATTTTACATCTCGGCTTCTCAATATTTTTTGTTTTTCTGGGTCCCAAATTCGATACGCTTTCGATTCAGTAGAGTAACCCACAAAAATACCTGCCTTGGATCTTGGGTCAAACTTTCCTTTATTTGGGGCCTTATTCAGCATATATGCCTTGCAACCAAACGTCTTGAAATGTCCTATTTTTGGTTTTAGCCCGAACCAAATTTCATAAGGGGTTTGTTCTTCCAGCTGTTTTGATGGACATCTGTTTCTGATGTAAGCAGCTGTGGCAATCGCTTCGGCCCAAAAACTTGTTGGTAAGCCAGACTCCAACAGCATACATCTTGCCATCCCCACCAGCGTGAGATTCATGCGTTCAGCTTTGCCGTTCTGTTCTGGAGTTTCTGCTACGGTATGTTCTCTTCTTATCCCTGCGATGCGCATTTCTTCTGTGAACTCTTTTCCGCAGTACTCCAGGCCATTGTCTGTCCGCAAAGTTTTGATTTTCCTTTCGTGACGGTTTTCCGCTAATGCTTTGAATGTTTCAAAAGCCTTTTTCACGTCACTTTTATGTTTTAGAAAATGAACTTCTACCCAGTTAGATTTATCATCGATAAACGTTGCAAAATAAGAAGCACCACCATGAGATTTCACTCTCATTGGGCCACAAACATCTGAGTGCACTAATTCAAGTAATTTTTCACTCTTCGACTCAGACCTTTTTGGAAAAGGCGTAGCAACTTGCTTTCCTAAGATACAGGTTTCACATGTTGAAAATGTTTCTGATTTCTTAAAATCCATACCGCTAACCATGTCTTTCTGAACGAGTTTCTGCAAGTCATACGCATTTAAATGTCCATATCTTCTGTGCCACTTTTCAAGTTCACTAAGATTGCCTGCCTTACTCACGTTAGCTACATGTGTCGAACTCTCACTTTGCATGTAAGGTTCGATAAAATACAAATTTCCACGTTTACGAGCAGTTAACAACACTTCACCATTTTCGACAATTTCAGCATCATTTGCATTAAAACACACGCTTCGCCCTTTTTCAACAGTTTTTGAAATTGAAAATAAATTTGTCTTAAGTGTGGGTACAAAAAGAGTGTTTTCTAACCTCACTTTTACAAATTGGCCCTTTTTATTTGAAACATTCATTACTGCAGTTCCAATGCCTTCAATGTCAGTTGTTCTGTCATCCGCTAACCTAACCTTCTGACTTATGGTTGGCGTGAGTTCCAAAAAACTATTCTTGTCGCGGCACATGTGTGTTGTTGCTCCACTGTCAACACACCACACGTCATCTCTTCTCGTTAACTTCGCACAGAGAGTGCTCACTGAAGATGATGTCAATGTCACGATCTCTTCTGCTGCTGCATGGGTTTGCTCTGATGCCATCGAAACTTGCTTTTCATTCGCCATTTTTGTCCAGCAATCGGCTGCCTTGTGTCCCAATTTTTTACAATAGTTACACTTATATAACCGTTTTGATGCTTTAAAATTCCTATTTTGATTTTGCACACCACTTTGACCTTGGATCTGAAAAACTTTATTATTTTGATTTGTAGGTAGGCCTACACAGTTTTTATCCGGAGGTTTGTTTTTATTTAGACTTCGCCCTATGGAAGATTTTACATAGAAAGCGCCCGCACCATTTAAGTCTGCTTTCTTGTCCTGTCTTGCACTGAATTCTTCTAGAAGTTTTACTTTCAAAGACTCTGTGTCCGGTAGTTCATCTCTAGCTTCGATTGCACAACGAAAATTATCGTAGCTATCTGGCACACTGTATAATAACACGATGGTTAATAATTCTTCAGAAATGCGAATATCCATTTCATTGAGTTTGTCAACTGTGTTGAGAAAATTCGTGAGATGATCCGCCATGTTTTCTCCTTCTTGCATTTTTGTGAACAAGAGTTTTTTCAAAAGTGTAGCTTTTCTTGCAGGCCCTCTAGACTGGTAAACTAGTTCTAGTTTTTGCCAAACGTCTTGCGATGTTTCACAATGTCTTATGTGACAAAGTTCTGTAGGACTCACAGCTAAAATAATATCAGCTTTAGCTTTACGGTCAGCTTTGTCCCACGTGGCCGCGTGTCTAGCGGTATCAGCAATTGCTTCCGCGTCAGCACCTACAGCCGCTTTAGGCCTAGGATTGGTTCCATCGACGTATTCCCAGTGGTCGTTCTTAATTAAAATTGCTTCCATTTGTTGTCTCCATGTATCATAGTTTTCCTTTCCCAGCTTTTCTATATGTGTCAAGAAGCCGGCCATCTTGAATAAATGGATGTGATTTCAGGCGGCACTAACGATACTTATATTTTATGTTACCGCTTTCCACTGCCCTATCACGTTAACAAAACAAATAGTCAATGTTTATCTTCTTCCAAAAACGTTAATACAGCATCCTGAACCCATAACCTGTTAGTTTTATTTATGAAAGAATAATAAACTATTAAAGAACAAAGAGCAGATGCTCGCCACTCGGAGATATACGCCGGAACTAACAAAGACGTTGCGTTGCACAAGACGCTTTGGTGAAGTCATCAGAGGAGTGGCTTCATAAATCTTAAAGTAGAATAGTTACTAAACTCGTGTTTGTTATTATAGGCCTAGTTAAGAGAATGTTCATTTATTATACACAACACAATGTTTATGCTCAAATAAGAGAGACATTAAAGGAATGACAAACTGGAAACTCCTCCACTATAAAATTAATAGATTAACTTCCTTTTAATTTTTAAATGAAATAAAATTGTTGTAGGCAAGCTATTTTCAAATGTAGTGAGGTTATAAAAAATATGTAGAGGATACAGAAAAAATGACCTAACCATCGATTGGTTAAAATACTACTTCATTAATAAATAACTTAGGAAAATTATGAATGTATGAGAATAACTTCATTTAAAAAGTAAATAAACTTTATCCCTCTCACAACATAGATGAAATGTTTTCATTTTAAAATCACCTATGTAATAATAAAATAAAACTCGCTTCAGTGGTCACATGGTCTAAGGTGCTACTTTCACAGTAGTCTAAACTGTTGATGATGCGTTGATCGAGGTTCTAATCTCGGTAAGGTGTATTGAGGGTGATTTTTTCAAAATAATTTTTCATTCTCCCTCTACACAAATGCAGGTACATTTACTTTAAAAACAACCTTTACAATCCCTAAAACCACTAGCATAATTAGTCTAGTACCTAAGCATATAACCCAAACAGAAATCACTCTGTAGAACAAATAAAAAGAAAACTCATACTGAAAAACTTGTTAATAATTTCATCACAATTTGTATTTAGGTTTAACTGTTAACGTTGTATTGGTGACCTGGCGGTCTAGGGGTAAGGTGTCAGACCTCTATGCCGGCGGCCAGGGTTCAATCCTCGGTCCCGGCATAGATTTATCTGATTACCAAACCCTTCCTTCACCTCTGACAAGACATCTTGTGAATGTGGGGAATGCCAGGCCTCCGCCGTGGTTCGGATTCCACGTTAAACTGTAGGTCCTCCATTTCATCTCACAATCACCCTAATATTACACATTAGCGTAAGTGCGTATAACCCGAACGGGTAGTAAGAATAATAATAATAATAATAATAATAATAATAATAATAATAATAATAAAAACTTTGTATTCACTTTCAGATTAGGTGCTATGCTCAGACAATTGGCTCAATTCCATGGCAAGGATCCTAATAATTTATTTATGGTGCGCATTGCCCAGGGTCTTACTCATCTTGGTAAAGGTACGCTCACACTGTGCCCTTACCATAGTGATCGTCAGCTGCTCAGTCCTGTGGCACTCGCTGGTCTCCTTGCAACTTTAATTGGATTTTTGGATGTTAAAAACAGTAAGAACCATTAAGTACACACAAGTACATTTACCCTTAACCCTACTTTAAGGTATTATTTATCTAGTACTATATAACATTTTATAAGACATTCTAAAATAAAAATTTAAGTAAGGAGCATTACAATACAAAAATAATAAAACTTGAAACTGATGTACTAGTAATTTTTAATGTAAAAAATTTGACCAAACCAGTGAAAGTACATTAACAATCAAAGATTGTATGTATCAAAGGTTCTAATTGCCAAAATTGAAGAACAGCATTACTAAAAGAAAACACTTTACCAAACGGAAGTCACATAAAAATATATATATATTCAATTTACATGAAGAAACTCTTTATAAAAACAAATTATATATTGTTAAACTTGTGTTATACAACAAAAATTATTATACAATTAAATTATAAATCTTTGAATGAGGATAGTTTACTTAAGAGAAAAAATAGAAAGTCGATTTTCTCAATCGGCTCTAATGATTTTGATTAAATTTCATTTATATACATTTATAAATATTCTAAACAAATTGGCTACTCTCAATATTTCGGCAAAATGATTTTAAGGGCTCCGGTCTGATGCTTAAAGTATATTTTTTTTTATAATATCTCATAAACTATTTGATATATGAAATTACTTATTATTACAATTATTTAGGTCTATTTAATACAAATATTTTATTTGAAACATATTTTTATAAAACCAATATCTTTCATGCTATACATATATATATATATATAAAAGTTATTTAACTTTTCAAACACAAAAGGTATTGCAACCATAAAAAACAATCTAACCTAAAATGTTGATGGATGTCGACATCACATGACCCCCCAAGCCCTTAAAAATAGTCTTTGCAATGATGTTTGTATGAGTGTTTAAACTTAAGATTAAGAGTAGTTTAATAAAAGGTGAAAAGAGAAAAAATAGATTTTCTAAAAATCAGCTCTAATGATTTTGATTAAAATTCATATCTGGGCGTTGATTAAGATTATAAATAAACTGGCTATTTTAATTTTCCCATGAAAATAACTTTTAGGGTACTTGACGAAAGCAGACACTTCCGTATCTCCGCAACTATTTGAGATACTAAATAACTCTTCATATCAAAATTGTAGTACTATTAAAAATAAAACACTTTTATATGAAATATGTTTTTATAAAACCAATAGTTTTGGAGATATTGGTAAATATATTAATACAATTTTGTGAGCTTTAGTTGTAAAGAGATACTACTTAAGTTTTAATTCAATAATTCTCCAATGCCATAGAGTAATTAAATATAATTAAGTCTCAAAAAGTTTATATTGTTTTTCCTTAAACTTCTTAGGATAAATGTTTGTACAACAATGATCTATCTCCTTCATTTTAGACTCAATAGTCAATATTTAAATTTTTTATTGGTCAACATTTATAATTAGGAATTTAATAGCAATGCATGAAGATTTTCAACACCGAATAAAATGTCAAAAATGTTAACCGGAAGTGGAAATTTTAATACGAAGTGTTGACCCTTGTGGACCCAATATTGATCTTTTTATTGGTCCAAGCATAAAAATGAAGACATTAATCTTTAAAAAATAAAATTATAAAATTTAAAACCTGGACTAAAAAAAAAGTTTTACTCAAGTATAGTGCAATTTATGCTTGGGTTTGCTAGTGTCTATTATTTTGTTTCACATATATTACGAGTTTTGGGTGAATATCTCCATTTTTAAACAATAGAGCGAGAATGTCTGTGCGGAGTTTTGTACCATTTATTTTAAAATACTATTAATTTTGGGGTTAAACAGACACACAGACAGGCGGCATCGTAAAAAACACTTTTTAGGGTTCAGGGGGTCATGAAACTTCCACGCCATCCATCAATGTCTCTCTCTTTTTTTTTTCTTCTTACGATCACCTTTTGTGTTTGAAAAGTTAAAAAAATATATAAATTTGCATTTGGCTTGAAACTTATTGATTTTATAAAAATATATTTCAATAAAATATTTGTATTATAAATAGACCTAAATATTTGCAATGATAAGTAATTTCATATCTCAAATAGTTTCAGAGATGTGATAAAAAATGATAATTTATGCAACGGACCAAAATCCTTAGTCATTCTGCCGAATAAACGAGAGTAGCCATTTTGCTTATAATATTGATCATTGCTTAGAAATGAAATTTAATCAAAATCGTCATAGCGGATTTTGAGAAAATCTTTTTTTTTTTCTCCTTTCACCATTCAGTAAACTACCCTTAATTTTAGGGTTAGATATCCAATTCCTAAAACCCCTCAGGGCAACCTTATGACCATGTTTTAGCTCGATCAGTAAAATAGTTTAGGCTCTAGTCCGAGGTACAGACAGACGGAAAAGATTGACTAGTGTTTAAATCGTCTTGGAATTAAAATGTAAAATGTTAGATAAAATATTTTTTTTTTAAAAGCTATCAAAACATTGGACGAAAAACTTTGAAAAATCACTTATCTTTCAAGCGGCTAGGGTTTAAGATGCTCTTATCATCATTAAAGATTTAAAATCTGTTAATATTTTCAGAAAGAATTATTTGCTGGGCATTCAAAATTTTTAAAATTGAACATCAAATGTATATACAAAACCGTAACACAAAGTCTCAATATCTGCCCTACTCAATCTCTTATAATATCTAGAATAATATTAGGCTAAGTAACTCCCAATTTGTAAGGTTGGCCATGAGGTGAAATTTGTATAGAATAAATAAATAAAACTCGTCATCTTGAAGGAACACATTATATTTGTTTCAACATTTATCTCCATTGTCATTGCAAAATATAGTGCAGGGTATTCCTGCATTTTAACAACAACTTTTTCGTTTAACACGTTGTTAAACTGTCACACAAGCACTTCACTAGTTTTAAAATTATGTTCAAAGTAAGAAGAACCTTATTTGACAACTGTGATCAGAAGCAAACTTTATGAATGTTCTTCGTAGTAATTAAAGTTTAGGGGGTCAAGATCAGGAGAATCGAAAACAAAGCTTTTCCATACACAGGTTTGAAGGTGAGCTCGCCTAATATTATCTAGGAAGGCTTTATTGGTCGAAGATAGTGAATAAAGCTATGGACTATTAGCTGTTAGCGACTATTCCGACCCATTTTTTCTTTCCAGGATTTTACTCTTACTTATTAAGTGGATTTACATTTAATTTGTCCATATAAACCATTCATAAATAGCAACACGAAGCTGTTGTGTCACATAAATTCAGAGCGTGTGCAGCCATGATATCAGGTATTACATTATAGTACTTTTCCACAGGAGCATCACTGTTATTCCCTTAACAGGTGATTCCATAACCATTTGTACTTTTAAATCCTGTTTGTTGTAATGATAAAGAAGCAACAAGAAGACATCATTATCATCAGAAATGATGTTGACATCATTGCAACCACCATAATTTACTAGCTTTACTGCCTACAAAGTAATTTTTGTTTGCTTTATTATTTTTTGCCAAATCATGCTTTTTATGCACTGTTGATCAACAGACTTTAGTGGGAGTCTGGTCTGATCCAGTCCTTTCACAATGAGCCTATGCTTTTCTGTGTATGGAGCAAGAAAGTCAACATTGGTCTCAATATACTTGACATATATGATTTATGAGTTGCTCTATATTCTGTCAATATGATTTATGAGCTGCTCTATATTCTCTGTTGGATCAACTTTTTTGGGGTGGCATTGGAAATGCTGGTGTTATGAGTTCTTCTGGCTCCAAAAACCTTATTTTTCCTTCTGACTTGCTTTGTTCTGTAAGATTTTTCCTTGTGACTTGCTTTGTTCTGTAAGATTTGCATCTATAAATTACCAGATAGACATTACAATTTTTTAACTGTTATATCATAACTACTTTAAAGCGAGAAATGAAATTATTGGTTGTACTATATTCAGGCCAAAGTACAAGACACAAAAAAACTGAACCATCAATGACTACATGTGGAGCCCTGAGATATAATACAATAAGACATTTTTTCTTGTAGTATTTTCTTCAGACCCGCCTCGGTGGCGTAGTTGGCTAACGCGCTTGTAGTGTTGAACTCGACTGCTGAGGACGGGGAGATCGAGGTTCGAATCTCGGTCGGGTGAACTTGGGGTGATTTTTCTTAAATGGTTTTCCACTCTCCCTTCACGCAAATGCGGGTTCACTTCCTCTAATTCAACCTTCCCAATTCCTAATCCATTAGTGTAATTAGTACTTAAAGTGTATAACCCGAACGGGTAGTAAGACGCGGTGCTAAATATTATATATTATATTTTCTTCAGGGTTGATTTTGATGAAAATATTCTCATTTCTACAGCATCATTGAAAATGGAAGTCGGAACTGGTGCTTGCTCTTGAGAAATAACATATTCACTGTTTATATCTCGTAAACTGGAAGGCGAATTATGCATGAGTAAATCAAGTTGTTGTTGTTATAAACTTGCTGGCTGCTAATTAGTAATAACTAGGGACCGGATTCATAGGCACCAAAAATGTTTAAAATAGGCACTAAAAATATAGGATATAGGCACACAATAATCAATGTAAAATTTATTCAACTACAAGCTACTTACTACATGTAATCTAAAAGCAACTCACATTGCTCTGAATCACTATATACTTTTCTAGATTTTCACAAGTGAAATTTGTTCTGTGGTCTGATAAAATATTTTATAGTTTGAAAAGCTTCTCTCAACTTCACACGATGTCAAGGGACAAAATTTTAAATTTGACAATTCTGAAGAGTTTAAACTTATCTCCTGCAATGGCGTGCTTTGCCCTCCCAAGATGTCTGATACTGCTACAATTGTTCTCCACCCGGGATTTTGTTGTAGTACTTATTCACGTTTTGTTGCGACTGACGAGGCAACAGGTCCAGGGGTTTGCTTCACGCCTTCTTGTATTGTATGCATTATCTTCACTGATTCTATTAAAGGCAGATCCCTGGCTTCCAGTGACACGATAACTCCAGGAAGGTTGCCGAAATAGCTCTTTACATAGGCCAAATCAGACACAACAGTGCTAGAAGATGTAGCAACCTTTGCCTCTCTTATTGACACAGCATCCTCTTCATCAAATGTTTGAATTACCTGAAATTATTGAGAATCAATTCATTATTTAAATTCTGGACAAAATTAACAAGCTATAATAGAATTATAGGAAAAATTATTTAAGTATCTAGCTCTGAATAAATAGAAAAAATGTTTTCTTAAAAATACACACATACCCTTTGATCTGTTGTAGAGTGTGACGTCACACTCTACGTATTACCCGCACGGTTGAACTGTGAACCCGCCGTGTTCGACGATAGAGGGCAGGTCACTTAGTGTATTCTTCTACCGTCCACGCCGGTGGGACGCGAGTTCAACCCTGTCAATTTTATTGACTTCAGTTCAATCAAGGCAGTCAGTTAACTCAGTTCAGTCAGTCCTGCTCGGATCAGTGATCCGCTAGCTTTCATCTTTGTACGACTAACCTTTAAACAGCTGTGCTGAAAATTACCGTGTACTATTATTGAATGTAGTCCAACTGGTACTTCAAGTGTTACTAAACTGTTTAAAGTACTAACATTAAAATAAATACAACGAAACAAGATAAATACTGGTTTTCTTAAAGTTCTACAATGCATTCAAAAGAGGTTTCATTGTGTCCATGTGGTCAGCATAGTACACTGCCACTTGTAACCAGGTACCCCAACGCGTTAGAATTGGTTGTGGTGGAAGAGGTTTTTTTGGCAATTTTTCCCTAAATGTTGCTATGCGCGAAGGAGCTTTCAGAAATACTTTTTTGGCAGATGAAATTACAGCATTTATATTCAGGAACTGTGTACGAATGTGTTCTGTGACTCTGTGAACCGTGTTTGCTAGGCAGGTAACGTGAATTAGTTTTGGGTAGAACACCTTCAAACTTGCCCCAGCTTTTAGCATATATGCTGCGCTATCTGTCAGCAGCACCATTAACTTAGCGACTTCAAGCACTCTTTGAGGCAATCAATTGAGGAGAACTAGGTTCTGTGGAGTCAAGTTTACCGACCACGATACTTGCGATGTATCTGCCGCATCGGTCAGTTGTCTCATTGACACTTGCCCAAAAGTAGGAATCTCCAATATTTTCTTTTATCTTCTCAATGGTCTGGAAAGGAGTAAAAATTCACTTAATATTGAAAACAAATAATTATGTAAGTAAACAAAAGTGCACAGCTCCAATTAATTTAAAATATCTTTGAAATTAAAATTTAAAAAATAAATAAATAGATTAATAGATTAACAAACAAAAAACTTATGAATAAGTATTGGGGATGTAAGTGATTCTTCCTCAATGTGGATTCATCGGGGTTCTGCTTGTTGGTATATTTTGTGAGGAAACCTTTTAAAATGGGATTGTTTAGCTTCGTCCATGGTATATTCGCGGCTACCATCGCAGCGCACAATTCAGAGTAAAATTGTTCACAATTGTCAGGAAATACAACTTGCGAAATTAACATTTGCTTGCCAGTTTTTTCTTTTAAACTTTTGCAGTGCATCACTGTTTGTTTGTGTTGGTCTAAATGATATTTCTTGTCACATTTTACCTAAAATACGTGAACAAATTTACATAATTTGTAATTTTACCAACCTTAATTTATTACGTCTAACTATTCTGAAATAGCCTTAAAGGCGTTATAATGTATATAAGAAAGTATAAATCTTAAATCCATGAAAGAGTTTAAAAGTAGTTTACTTGTATATAAAAACCCTATGGATAGCCAATGCTGTTTATTTTAAAGCAAATAATTAATGGAATGATAGTTATTTTTCAAATATTGCAAACCTATTTTGAATCCTATTATTAAATTTAATGATGTGGATATTAAACTTACCTCTTTGGTACACGATTTCCAGAAGATGATTTTTCCATCTGTCGTGAAATTAGTTTCACCACCTATCCATTGCTTAAATAAAGCGCTTTTTCTTTTTTTTCTTGGGCATTTCCACCACAGTTAACACAAGAAGTGTTAAAAAAAATCAGCAAACAAACCCACCAAGACAGAAGTTGACTCTAAAAGACACAATCACGTACTGAAATAATGATGGTTAAACCGAGTGGTAAATTATTCTAATCTCCACGTCAGTCAGGCTAAGGCTGTTGGACCACGTCACACCACCCTCTCCCATCCTTCTACTCACTCCCATCCTAATACCCCTTATTATTGGGTGTGATGTACTAAACATAGTCTGTCATGGTCAGGCCAAGTCACATGTTCCCCTCCCCCTATTCCCTTTCAAANTTTTTTTTTTTAAAGAAAAAAGGCCAAAATTGGCACAATAAATTTCTTATTCATAATTCATAAAATAGGCACAATTAAGGCTCTTATTCATAAAATAGGTAAAAACCCAACAGAATAGGCAATTCTAGGCACTATAAAAGTAACATTTTGTACTTGTAATAACATGAACCACCTATATATCTCAACTGCCTATGTTTTACGATAAAGTAAAAAAAAGGCAAATAGGCAAAATCCGGTCTCTAGTAATAACCAAGACATTCTCCTCAAATTGAGAACATTTATGTAGACTCAAAGCCCAAGTCTTGACAGTTTCTGGTTTTAAAATATATCTAATGTTTCCTTTAAGGCCATAAGTACAGTACATAAATTTAGTCTTCATATACATGTTGATCCAGATTTCATTCCAAAGACACATGACATGCTCCCCTTCTATGAAATGTTTCAAGAATTCTTTAGTCATTTTTTCAATTGATCTTAAATAAACCAAGCCTTATTGACCATAGTTCTGGTGTCCGGCTGCGTAAAACTTAGGTAACATGTGGCCAATGGCTCAAAATGTAATGGCCAATTCCCCTCCCTTTGAGACATTCAAACCATAGTTGAGCTCCTTGCTTGTTGAGAGCTTATGGGTCTCAAAATCACTGTGTAAGACTTCTAATACAACCATACAAAGTGCTTGAATGTTCTGCGGGTATTTTCCCCCCTTAGAATGATATTGGCAAATCTTTCAGAGTATACCCATGAAACTTAGAGCAAATCTATTAAGTTGATGGCTGCAAGTAAATACTGTGTCATCCTGTTTTGCAAGGTTTGTTAACCCATGAGCCTCAACTAATTCAGTCATTGTATCAGGATGATATGACACCATATCAGTAAATGGTTGGTATTTCACTATAGTGCTAGGTCACAGAAAAGGATATTACTGATTCTCATATTTAAATAAGTTTCACTGCTATCATTGAGCCAGGTTGAGTCCATTAACACCAGGGCTCGCGAGTGTCGATGCTCAGTGAAAAAAGTGTTTCCAAATGTGCAGTCGCTAAACAACTCACTTTTAATATGTTCATCATAAAGGAGCATTAAAACTGTAATGTGCAGACTGCTTAGGCTGTTTGTGAAGAATGGGAGGTGGGGCGGGCCTTTGTGGAAGCCAACTGAATGACTCAAACTGGATACTTGTCTCCTCTCTCGAGGAAAACCATGTTTAAAATGAGTTGTTTTTTAAATGCCCCTTGATGGCACCTTGTGGAAGCATTAACTCAAGCTCTCCAATGGAGTGCAGCCATTTTAACCTGGAGGCTGAGGGTGTGGTGTATATTTGTCTGTGCACTAGATTTAATCTCAATGTGATCTTCACATCATGTTCTGGGGTTGTACCCATGATATTCTGGGCATCCATAGTTATTGAGAATATTTTTTTTTAAATCAAAATCTTTTTAATTGCTTTTGAGAAGAAAGTATACGATTACAAAATATCTTAAAAGATGATGGACATTATATGTGAACGTTTTTGGCATGGCAGGTTTCTTAGGACCATCATACTGAAAAACGTTGGAGTCATATCGAATAGCTTGATCCCCTAGACTTTGATTACTACAAAGATGAACTTTCACAAAGTTTGCTTCCGGTCACTGTTTCGAATAAAGTTCCTCTTGCACCGGTTTTTAAAAAAATTAGAGAATTTATTATGTGACATACCAAAAAAGCGTGGTTGTCTAAAATACAGGATTACCCTGCATTATTTTTTACTGTTGCTATTGGGGGTACATGATGCAACACATACGTCATGTTGCCCGATAAGGAAGATGCACTTTATTACAAAATGCCGTTATGTATACTATCATAGTAGGTTTTTCACCATATTAGAATAACAATTAACATTACATTCAAAAATATGCCAATCATTAGATAAAAATAAAAAATAAATCATTTTTAGAAGTTGTTTTTAATAATTGTTCTTATTCTTACTTATTTTCACTGGAGGTGGGTGGGCACCATGTTTCGGTTAAAAAGGATGATACATTTATTTTGAATATATGTTAAAGTTGAACCAATGATAAGAAAGTACTATGAACTATATTTTATTAAAAAATGTTAATACAAGCAAAATAAGATCAAGGCTACATAAAAACAAAATATTTGTGCACTTGGAGCCACCATTTTGAATTCTGAGAGTTGCCCAAGGATATGTCCATGGTAACTGCCATTTCCTGAACCCTCACTTACCTCTTTATCAATATCAACATTAAAAAAACTTGTAACATCAAAAAGGGGTTCATCTAAAATACCTCACTTGGCTGCCAGACTATAATTTAGCTTGATTGAATTAATATGAATAGTTTGAATTGAGTTGTGCTTTGTTAGCTTAAGCGTTAGTTGGGTTAAGATTTGTTGAGTTAAATGTATTCTTTATTGATTGGTATCTAACAAACATTAAATATTTATACCCTAGTATGTACATTACTAAGTTTCATTAAAATCAATCATTTACTAAGAAACCCCAATTTTTTATTCAAAAAATATTTTGCCTACTGAATTAAGGGTATTGGGTTCAATTACTTGCAAGGCTAAAAGATTTACTATTGGCATTGATGAATTGATGTTTTACTAGAGGAATGAGTTGCCACACACCTAGCTAGCTGATAAAACACCGTGAAATTTATGTTTCTGGAAAAAAATGAAATTACACAAAAATACTGGAATATTTGGGATATATATTAAACTGCAAGCTTTAAATAGTAGACCTTTGCATAAAATAAAAAGTGAACTGACTAACGAAGTGTGTTTTCAAGAGCATATATTACCCCTTTCCCTCTTGAAATAATGAGTTGCACATATTTTTTCATCAAGCTCAAAACCATAAATTATGAGTTCTAATGGCCTGATATCTCTTACTTATCACTTTTATGATTTTTTTCACTGCGTCTTACTACCTGTTTAAGTTATACACATATATGATAATTATTATATAATCGGGTAAGGATGAGGAAAGGAGCATTTTAGAGGTAATTTACCTGTATTTTCTTGGGAGGAGAGTGGGTAACTATTTAGGAAAAACCACCTTCACTAGACCTGACCTGAATTTCAAACCTCGATCTCCCCATCATCACCAGGCCAGTCAAACATGAGAGTGATGCCTTATATCAGGGGTCTTCAATCTTTTTTTTTTTTGTCCAAAGGCCAAATTTTCTTTACTCACAATATTAGGTTTGAATACATATTAAAATATTGGTATTAGCTCATTCTTATATACTTATATTCACATAGTTTGTTTATATCTAGGTAAAATTGGGATGAAAAAATAAACCTCCACGGTAAAAGAGGCATGAAAAACCAAATACATTTAGCATAGCTTTTTTTAATAATATAAAAAGGGAAATCATACTAATCAGAATTGCAAGTCCATTTTTCAATATTCCCAAGATAGCTATACAGTAAACATAATTCTCAAAAACTTAGCTTTTAGGTACATGTGTACGCACATTTTAAAATTTTTCCACGAGATGTTTGATACTGTTTATTTTTTGCAAGTTTGTCAATGTCTGTTCTTATTTTTATGTTGTAAATCTTAAGAGTGTTTTCAAGGTGGACATCAGTTATTCTAGTTCTGGCTTTTGATTTTACAGTCTTCATTTTTGAAAACTGAAAATAACTGCTTGCAGACATATATTCTCCCAAACAGTGACATGGTATAGGCATGCAGTTGAATGGTTGGGAAGTTGCTTTACCAACAAATTTAAAATATAATTCATAGAGTCCCAGGTTGAATTTTTCTTTTAGATCAGTGTTGCATTGCAAATCAATCAGTTTCATAAGCATATTCCTAGGCACATCTTCAACACACACACTTAAAGTCCTAGAAAACAGGTTGGTTAGTTGTTCATTTTCTTTGAAGTCAATGAATCCTTACTTGAATTCTTATTTCATATCAGCTAATCTAGAGGCATACCTACTAGTGTCAGAATATTCACACTTTGACACTTTCGAGAAGTGAGTAAAATATTTTTTCTGGAGCTGAATTTCCCATAAACTAAGTGTGTTTTGAAACGATTTGATTCTGTCATAAAGACTGTATATTAAGTTGTCTTTTCCTTGCAGTCATGTGTTCAGATCATTAAGATGTTTCATAATGTCGGTCAAGAATTCAAAATCACTCAGCCACTCAGGATCATTGAATGAGGCACAGGTTTTCCTTTACTTGTCATAAAAGTTTGTATTGTTTCCTTAAGGTCAAAGAGACTTTCCAACATTTTCCCTATGGAAAGCCAACGAACATGAGAAAAATAAACATCCCAATTTTCTGAATTTATCTCAGACAGAAAGTTTTGAAACTCATGTTGGTTGAGTCATCTGGATCTGATAACGTTCATGACTTTTATGATGAGCTTCATCACTAATCATCAAAACTTAATGATTTTGCACATAAGCTGTGTTGGTGGATAATACAGTGATACTGCATTAAGGATAAATCATCCTTGCTTTTCTTTATCAAATCAACAAGTCCTTCATGTTTACCATCCATAGCCAGTTCACCATCTGTTATAATTCCAGATAGATTTGCAAACTTAAGATTGACTCAATTTAAGACTACCATCAAACTTTTAAGGATGTCACATACTTTTGTAGTTCCTTTCATAGGATAAAGACCCGCCATATCTTCATAAACCTCAAAATCATTATTAATGCCACAGATAGAAGTTGTGCTGTATCATTCATATTCGTAATTTCTTCAATAGCAACTGAATAAAAAAACTAACTTAAATCCACGATCCTTGAGGGAATTTTCTATATCTCCCGTCAGCTCTTCAGTTCTTCTGGCAACAGTTATTCTAGACAGGCTGACTTTGGAAAAAAGATGCTTTTGAGATGGGATGTTTTTGAAAAACGGCTAAAGGATGTTGAACTAACAGCTTGGTGATCTTTTAAGGCAGTAGTGTATGGTTTTCTGTATAATAATAACTAAGAAAGCTGTGAAAATTTTGTGTCAAATTTACTTGAGTGCTATAACACATAGTTTGTTGAATGTCACTAAAAATTCATTATCTTCATTTCCATCTAAACTTTTACCCGGAGAATCTTGGTGATGTGAGTGATGAAGAAATCGAGTGATTTTGTCAGGATATTTCATCAATGTAAAAATGATACCGAGGGCTCTGGGATACTGCAATGATGGGGGCTTACTCTTTGTTCATTGTGAGGGAGAACAAATAGGAATAAGGGAAATAATCTCTTAGCAGCAAACATTTTTAATGAAAATTAAAATTACATTTAATGGATCTTATTGAAAAAAAAAATTACCTCTACATTATTATATTGTATTTGAATTTCAACCAGTTATAAAGAGAGTAAAATATTTTAATAGGAATTAAAATTACTTCCGTAAAAAGAAAGATTTTAGTATATCTTTGGATCTAGATATTAAGCAAGCTTTTAATGGTAATCTTTATTGTCCCACTATTATATATAAGCTGTTAATTTAGAGAAATAGGGCCTAAAGAAACCGTCTCACCACATGAATAACACATAACTTAGATAAGTAATCTATATTAAACCAGGCACCACATCATAGAAGGGTTTTCTCTAGTCTTCACTTGATTACAATGGAATTGAGACCAATTAAATCATTTAACTATGTTTAAAATATACAACAAAATTGAAAACATTTGATTATTTATGTGGTCCTAAAATAGAGATTATTTATTATTATCAGGGCCATTCTTTTGTCAGTGAACTTAGACCGCCAATGGATTCAGTATTAAAAAATAAACTTATTTAACAGAAATGCCAAAAAAAACAACTCAAAAGTTCATAAAAATTAGGCAAATTGAGAAAATATGGCCTGAGATTTAAAATGAAATCAATAACTAAAAAATGACCTATAACATAACATCTCCACAGTCAAGGGATCATAAACAGAATTTATGTGCACATGAGCATTGTCTGTGATATAGTTTTACCCAAAAAAGATGACATATTACAATCCGGGCCCTGATTATCACATTTAAAACAAGCTTTGGTATGCCAAATGGTCAACACGTCAATAAAATGTGACCAAATCTTTTATGGATATCTACTTTTCTTTGTTTTAAACCAACTTCCATGCAAGTAACAATCCAGGGTGTATCTTCAAACTGATCTTACGCCAAGAGAAAGAAGCATGTTGACAAGCAAGCTGCCTTTGGGACCAAAAAAAAAAAAAAAATGACTTGGTCCATGGGGGATGCGGAATTATATCAATTTGGAGTTGTGGCGCAAGACCGTATTTTATAGCAGATATGTTGAATATGAAAAGTTGGAATTACCACAGCTCCGATTTATCTTTAAACAAATATGTAGCCATTTAAAAATATGGAATTCTAGCAACTAGAAATTGTAACAACTCCATATTTTATAAGATATTGGCTGAACACGAAAAGTCTAAATCGATACAACTCTTGTTTCTCTATAAACAAATATATAGTCGTTTACAAATACAGAATTGTAGCAACTTGGAATTGGGTACTTAATTGATGTTAGACTTAGCTTTTAAAGAGGGCTATTATAAGTACTACTACTACTATATCTATTACAAATGCGATGTTAGAAGTGAAGTTATAATGAATGAAATTAAAGAATATTAGGAAGCGTGTGACAAAACAAGGTGTCATAAGGAAGGCCTATTGGCGTGTCTAACTCCTAGGTGGTCCTTACATGATCGCCGAACCGAGTTCTCTGGGCTCGGCCGGCAGCTCCTGAGACTGGTACCAATGAACTGGCATCTTATCTCGCATAGCCCCAAAACTGGCAGAGTGACCCCTAGCCTTCGATGTTTTGTAGTCAGTCACGGGGGACTCAATCCCCCTCATTGTAATCAGGCCTCTGGCCTGGTTTCTGCCTGAGGAATGCTGACATAACTTTTGTGGTCAGCTCCTCTAGTCTATTTGTTTATAGAATAATCATAAACTCTCAACGTTTGTTTTGTCATTCACAACTCATAACATTCAATATTACACAAACACACCTTCCAATTGAGGCTGTGCAGTTACACTAAAGTGTTATTTTTATAATTTAGTGTTCCTGTCCAGACCCTGATATTTTACTCATTTCCCGTATCATTACCATCCAGCAATAAAAATGTAATTCCTGTCCATCCATAGCTAGAAGATGAAATGCTAAAATTGAAAAAGTTGTGTGATTGAATGTTAATTTTTGTTTCCATTCTTAAAATATTGTTTGTGGTTTTTATTATCTTAACTTGTAATCATGTTAGGTAACTGAATATATCTTTATTTTCAAGTAACTCTGGCTTAATATTGTATTTGTTTGTTTTTCATTGAGGATTATGTATCTTTATTACTGTGTATATACTAAACAAATTCATCATTAAAATGATAACTTGGTGTGGAAAGTATCGGCTCTCTGGTGGTAGTGGTGACCATTCAAACAAGTGTGTGTATGTGTGCACACATGTATAATTGGTCAAATCCACTTTTTCTCAAAACCCAATCTTCATTTTACCTTTTACTCTTGAGTTAGAATCTGAATCTTAGAAAATATGATAAGCATAAGTGTTTAACTTTCTCATATGAGTGGGACTTTTTTCTTCGTTGTTTATTTGGTTCACATTAAGTGGTCTGGGGTTAAGAATATATACAATATATAGGACGGGACTATCAAATTTTTAAGGAAATTTGGGGATTTGAGATTCAAATCACAATTTTTTAAATTCTAAGTTTGAATTTTTTTTATGGACCAATATAATGGATAAAAGTTGTTAAGACCAATATAATGATAAGAAAAAATTGACAACCAAACCCCAGACACACACACGCACACTGCACTGGATATGCATTTTTTTAGACTTGAGCTATACACAAAATAAAGCATGACACTTATTTCTAAGGTGGAGATTATTTGTTGTAAACAACTATAAACTTTCATTGCATGAATATTTTTGTCTGTCGATGCATTTCCTTAAAGTAGCAATTTTTATTTATGATAGACATAACCCTAACTTTCTATCATTTTATACTTTTGAAATAGGAATTGTTTGGTTCTAAGAGCCTTTCATATATAATGGATTCAACTCTACCACATAGCACTAGTATTTTACAATACCACTGCTCATTTTCAAAGTTTAGTCAATGTCTGCTGGAATCCGGTTTAATTAAATTTTTGACTTTTAATCTCTAAATTCATTATTTTCATTTGTACTCTCTTTGCTCAAGATTATTGCAGCTAGTTCATTAATATGTAGGTATTTCACGTTTTTGTTTGTTTTGATTTTCAGCTATTTTAGGAAAATCCCACTATTTGCTGTTTACTTTGGCAGCAGCCATGCAGCCTCGCATGCTTGTTACCTTTGATGAAGAACTGAACCCTCTTCCTGTACCCGTTCGTGTTGGATTGGTAAAAGCTTATTTAATTAATTGATTCTTATGTTGCATTAAAGTGGGAGCATAATAAAAACTCTGCCTTCTCTAATTGATTGAATCTATCAGAATTAAAATGTGTGATCAATGCTTAAGAAAACTAACTCCAAAACATAAAACGATATATTTTAATTAACATTTGGTACAGACTATGTTCTTTTCACAAAAAACAAACCAAAAAAAACCTCATACATGCCTTGAAAAAATGTCCCTTGGACATGGGAATCAAAACAAGTACCTTTAGCTTAACATGCCAATTCTTTACCACTGAGCTATATAGG
Source organism: Timema californicum (assembly GCA_902141385.1). NCBI lineage: Eukaryota > Metazoa > Arthropoda > Insecta > Phasmatodea > Timematidae > Timema > Timema californicum. The sequence goes on along the minus strand of CABFOW010003763.1, from coordinate 14,558 downwards.
TATATCCCGTGTCCACGAGTAATATATGACCCTGGGTACAGCACAGTGGTTGAGCATAGATACACTAGATTAAAGGGTAAAATGGTGTATGCATAGATAACATTTTAAATTAAGTTTTATAATTCACTTGATACAATAGACATACATGGCCTTTTATTGGCAGGAATAAAAATCATTTGTAAATAGTCAATGAAGTGATTAAATTAAATAACTATACTTTCTTAAGTTTGATGGTTAATAGATATAAATATGACATACAAAAGTAATTTATGCTATATTGTTGTATTTTCAGGCATTAGATGTGGTTGGACAAGCTGGGAAACCTAAAACCATTACGGGTTTCCAAACTCATACTACTCCTGTTCTTTTGGCATTTGGTGAGAGGGCTGAACTTGCTACTGAAGAATATATCCCTTTGACACCTATAATGGAAGGATTTGTTATTTTGCGTAAAAATCCAGAATTTAACTCATAAAAGACTAAACAATGTATGTGTGCTGCATAGTTTTCTATTTTATTTTTATTTTTTCTATTTTATTTTTATTTTTCTTAAAGGAAAATTTAGTTTTGAACAAACTTACTGCCATTAGTAACAACAAATTCTTATATGTCTATTAATAAAATCGTATTTTAATAGCATTTAAATCATGAATAATATTACAATAGAGTTTTCCTTTAGTTTACGTTATTTAACTGTTGTTTATATTTGTTAAAATTACCTTAGCTTAAAAAGACAGTAAAAGTGTAACAGTTGTATTCGATCGGTATTGAGTACAGTTGCTTGTTGAATTGCATGAGAAGAAGAAGAAACACATTTTACAGCTCTTAAAATCACTACAGTGGCCCCATGGCTTCTTTGGTGCTGACTGACAGTTCACAGCTGACTTCTGACAGTCAACACTTAGGTATATACCTACATTTTGACTGTCAAAAGTTACAGCTTCTAAACACATGTTTTTGCAGATCATCTGGTTCGGCGTAGGGATACATAATTTGGTCTGGTAACTTTTCAAAGCTGTGAGTCAGCACCATAGAAGCCGTGGGGCTACTGTAGTTATATTTTCATATAAATGTAAGTCAAGCCAAGACCACACCAGTAGTATTGGTTTTTATCCACTAAAACAAGTTGATAAACAATTATTTTTGACTAAATGGATTAAGTTTATCTATAAAATTAGTTGTTTTATGATATATTTTCAATGGAATGTTAATGTCTAAGCTGTTAGCATTAATATGATTTAATATTGACCACATTTTTATAGCAACCCAGTTTTTTTGAGATCATTATTTTACTATTTAATTTGTGTTTTATTCAACCTTACCTTAATGTTAATAGATATATTTTATTATATTAAATTTAAGATAACTAAAACATGATGGGAACTAAGTCAATTTTTGCTTATTCCACATGAAATCGCCCATTTTGAAAATATCACTGTACCCTTACATTTCAGATTTTCTTTTTAACTCTTTCAACTATAGGTATAGACAAAATAGAGCTTTTTTTTTCTTGTTTTGCATAATCATGTTGCCATTTTGAAAAAATATGTTTCTTGCAAAAAAGAGTTGCTCTGATTTGGGTTGTAATTACTTAAAATATTAATACTTTATTATTTATAAACCAATGTTGTTCATTTTTATGTCCAATTGAAGCTAATGCTTACTACTTTAAAACAATTCAAATCATTTAGACAAATATGATCTATAATGTTGTGTGTTTTATTTTTATTATTTATTCTCAGTGTTAGTTTAACTAATAAACCACAGATATCAAACTTTTCATATTTTAAATATAATACAAGTGTACCATACATTTCTTTCTTAGAAAATGAGGATGTATTGTGTGACTTATGACTTAAACAATATTTATGATTTGTTAGTTATTATTGACGGCTGGTGTGCTTGTTCCTAAGACACTTGTTACAAATGATCATGTATATATCCTTAAGTTGTGTAATATGAACTTTATTTAAAAAACATAACATGGTATTTTGGTTGATCTAATAAAAAAGTCATAAAAAGTTAGTTTTGGGCCAATCACCCATTTTGCCAAACTTGATGAATTACGTATATATAATATATTATAGACGAGGAAAGGTTGTGACGGAGTTTTGTTCTTATAAATCAGTATAAATTGAATTCCATATTTTTGGGGGAAAATGTTATACATCTTAACAGCAGTAAACCTCGTCATTAGGGGTGTGTAAATGTTTTTTTTATTATGAATGGTTTCAAATTAAATGGTGAAAATCTCGAATCAAATATGAGTACCAGTTAATTAATAAAATCTAGGTAAAACAAGGTATTATTGGTATAAATATTATTGTGTGTATAATTATGAATTGTACTGTGAAATATATTCACTTAAATATAAACCTTTCACTACAAAAAAAATCTCTGTTATTGTGTTAGAAACAATTGATAAATTTAGGAATAAAATACTGTCACTTTTAATCAAAAGTGGTTTTATTGAAATTTAATAGAAAATGTATTAAAATCACTATTGATTAAAGTTGACTAATTTCTAGTTTAAAGAGCATGTTCACATAAAATGAAGTAGGACTCCAAAGGCATAAACAATACATTAAATAGCTCATCAAATTAGCATGGTAGTTAAATATTTACTTTTAAATTTATTTCTAGACATTTTATTTAATTCCTTTAAGTGAGCTCTCTCATTGAATACTAATACTTTAAATTTTATATAAAATAATAGCTCAATACTAGTCCAATATACCAGCTTAGGGGTGGCCGCGTGGTCTAACACGCTAATCTTGTGTTGGAATAAACTGCCAAAGATGTGGAGATAGGGGTTCAATCTTGTTTGGGTGCACTGAGGGTGGTTTTTCCTATATGGTTTTCCACTCTCCTTCCACACAAATATGGATGCACTTTCTATCGATCGAATCTTCCTAATCTTTAAACCACTAGTGTAATTAGTACATAGGTGTCAACCCGAATGGGTAGCAAGACGCGGTGCTTTAAAAAAAATGGGCCAATATAACTTTTAAATTATTGCAATTAGTTAGCAAGATTATGCCATGCAGATGTTGTAAATCAAAATAAATATAAAGAGCATATTAATAATAATAATAATAATAATATTTAGCACCACGTCTTACTACCCGTTCGGGTTATACGCTATAAGTACTAATTACTCTAATGGATTAGGAATTGGGGAGGTTTAATTAGAGGAAGTGAACCCGCATTTGCGTGGAGGGAGAGTGGAAAACCATTTAGGAAAAACCACCCCCCAGTTCACCCGACCAAGATTCGAACCTCGATCTCCCCGTCCTCAGCGGTCGAGCTCAACACGACAAGCGCGTTAGCCAACTACGCCACCGAGGTGGGTAAGAGCATTTTATAAACATTATAAACATTAACTTCTATTAGAATACAAATTGTATACAAAACATGAAACACCAAAAAGGATAAAGTAAACTTATTATTACTAAACTGCACAGGCCTGTTATATTTGATGCACATTCTGTCCAACCCTACAATGTCACGTCAAAGTATTCACAACTTAACTGTTTGTAAAGACTAACCATTCATTAAACTTGATTTTGTATACTACATTATTATTTTGATTTGCTTGTCAAGCTACAGACGAGTACCTTCCATTAGTTCTTATCGCTAAGCTTCTTGGAGAACAATATTTGTTACAAAGCTCTTAATTGAATTATTTTGAACCACTATACTGTAAGCTAGTTATTACAATGTCTGTGGCGTTATGGAGTAGCAGTGAAAACTAATTAAAGTAGAATTCCTCTGTTCATGTTTATGTTGTTGCTTATAAAACATTTTATTCAATAATCATATATAGATATAATTTTTTTTTCTATTAAAGAAAAGTATTGTATACTCTATTTTAAACAGGTATGAATTATAACAATATATTTTAAGTTTAAAAAATATTAAATATCTAAAAAAATTGTCAAAACAATTTTTAAATATTTAATTATCGTTTAATATAAACACAAAATGCATAAAAGAATTCATATATATATTTCTTTAATTTATAGAAAGGGTAACTAACGAATGAACACTATCCCACACCAGCCCCGAGGAGCTCTCAAGGGATGACATCTTTAGACTAAACACACAATAACGTGAAACCACTAAAAATAAATACATTTATTGAATGGTAAGGAAGAGTAATTTCTTTAAAAAATAGTTAAAATAAAAGGAGGTTGAGCGCAGAATCAAACCGAGATAGATAGCATGGTAGATTTGTGCAATATCAAGTATGCCAAGCCCAAATAGATACTCTATTCTTTTAAATTAAGCATTAAGATGGTAAAGCTGTGAGTTCATTAGTGTAATATCTGTTTAATTTATAGGTGAACCAAATAATCCCTAAATAATCACCCATTGATTTCAAAAGAGAAAAATGTGGCCTCATTTTAACCATAGCAACTGCCATAAAACAATATGTTGGAATGTTTTGAAGTTAATGGGGACACTGTAAATGTTAACCATAAGGTATACCTCGCATTAACTTTATGAACGCTTTTACCACGATACCAGCACTAACGGAAACTTTTAAAGTAGTAGTGGCTATGTCTTAACCTTATGTTAAGCCCTAACAAATAGAATAAAGTGACATTGTAAGATCAGGCTAAGGGGACAAGTCTATTGTGCTGGTAAAAAATAAATAATTAACATGGCAGGTGACTATTTGAAATATGATAATTTCTTGACAATATATTTTAATTTTGTTTTAGTGGACAAAAAATGTGAATATTTAAAATAACTGAAATAAACTATGCCTCACTTCAAAACTCATTGCATGGTAAAAAAAAGTGTGAAATTAAATGAATCAATATTGATTTGTAGATATTTAAAAATGTGCGAATGATTTAAATTTTCAGAATTTAATATTTAGAGTTTGAAAAAAAAAGTGAGAAATTGGCACTAGAAAATGTTTGAATTCTCGAATATTCCCACAACCCTAGTATGTAGACAATCTATTTAAATAAGCACTTGGGACATACTATGTAATTTTTACAAATACTTTCCAAATACAGTTTGAAAAATGACATTAGGACCTAGGCCCTGGATTTTGGTAGCCCAGTAAGTAGGCCATCAGAACGCTAAGCCAAAGGTTCTGGGTTCATGGGTGCCCATAAAAGTGGAAGGGGGTGAGGCAATGGAGCAGTTTACTCTAGGCTCCCACTTTTTGGGGCCCCTTGACTGCCCAAACATCTCTATTTTATGCAAGCAATCTTGCTGCAGACACAGCACACATGCATAAAAGGCTATTGGTTTGCTTTGTTTTATTGTTTTTTGAGGCTGTATTTTCTTTTAAATGTAGTGAGCATTGTTTTTTAATTCAAATATAATGTTAATCAACATTAATAAACAACAGAAATCTAGTTAATTATCTCATGTGAATTTGGTGCCTCACAATTCCATTGAATTCTTCCAGCCAGTCTTGCCCGAGTTGGATTCCCATACTTGTCTCTTACTTTTCAATTGTTTATTTGAAAAATCAGTTGAACTGAAAGGTCAAGATGGATTCATACCTGTCCCATAATTATGTTTGTTGTATTGGATTAATCGTCTTGGCTTGCTAGACAACTGCGACTTAGCAGGGAAAAGGGAGGTGTAGCCACGCTGCTTTGAGAGAAAAACAGGCTTGGAAGTCAAGCCATGCTGGCCGAGCAGCGTATAACCAGCCTGCTGCCCAGGAAACCTGGTTTTGGGGAATGTGTGTAGACTGTGCTGTGAGAAATTCCAGTCCTACTTTTCTAAAACCACTATTTAGTAATTAATTTGGAGACCCATTGCTTAGATAAAACTGTTTGGTTTTGCAGAAATATGAAAAGTGTTGACCAAAATGAAGTTATGGAGGAAAGTGTGAAAATGAAAATGGAAACATTGAAAAAAAAAAACTAACCTTAATGAAAGATGAAGCACTGAAAATAAAAAAAAGTTGGATGAAAAATACAAGTCAAAGAAGGGAGCACAGAAACAAAGAAAGCACAAGCTTAAAGTATATAAACTTAACAAACTTACAGTTACAGCAGAAGATAATAATCCTGATGATAAACAAACCGATATAAGAAGCAATGTAGGACCTATAACAAATTTAAAGAGTATGAAGAAAGACTTCCTAGAACAGAATTTGTACATGTCTAGGGTGTAATTTAGACCAAGAATACATAAAGAAGCCTAACTTACCACACTGTTTTTGCAATAAGAAACAAACAACAATAACTGAAAGAGAGGAACATAGTGAAAAACAACCTGTAACTATTAAGCTTAATTCCTTAAGTCAAATAAATGAGTCAAAAAGTTCGTTAAAAAAAAACAAGAATGGTCAACATAATTCAAGTAAAATCTTATCAGAGAAGAAAAGAAAGCGACATGAAAAAATTAAGCTAAATCTTGAACTTCATGAACTAGACAAACAAAAAGAAAAAAGAAGACAGCAAAAAAAATTGTTCAAAAATACTCAACGTTATCGGAACAACATAAAGGAAAAGGCAAAGGTGGAAAAATTTGTGATTAATACTACACCACCAATATCACCAAGAGATGGATGTGACCAACCTTCCTTCACATGGGTCCACAAATAGTAAGAATAAAAGAGGAAGGGGAAAAATGAGAATAGATAGATTGAAAGTCTACAAAGAAAATGATGAAGAAACAGTTAAAAGTGTTAACAAAAAGGGCAGCAAAGTACCAGAAGAGATATCAGTTACTTTTCAGTAGTAGGCCTATATCCCTGGAATCACCTTTTCCTAAAAAAAACCAAACACTTTATTACAGGCTGGTAACAAAACCTCTATTAAAAAGCAATTCATTTTTGAAGAAGTATCAACAAGTCAGTTAAAACAATTTGAAAAAAATTGTAGAAGTGAAAAAGAAAAAAATCTGCTTAGCACATGTTTTTCTAGTAGTTTGTTAAATAAATACAAAATTTCAAAAAAAATAATGTTTTTTGTGAGTCTTCACAGGTACAGAAAATACATGAAGAGAAAATTGAATTTTGACAGTAATAAAAGGATGGAAAAGCAAGCACACTTTGCTTATTAAACACTCAGTAAAATACTTTTATTTAAATTATGTAATTCTTCAACAGCACCAGGGAAAAAGGACTGTATTACTTGCAAGAAAAGAACCGAAGAGAAGCGTTTTTACAGACACACTTCAGAAACTCCACAAGAAATAGCTGAGGAATAATCCATGTAAGAAATTAAGCTATGCAACTTTTTGTAGATTGCGACCTTTTTGGGTGATGCAACCTAAACTGCCTGAAAGAAACATGTGTATGTGTTGTGAAGACACAAATTTTCAATTTATGGTAGAAAACTGCATACATAAAAAATAGTTAAAATAAATCAGATATTTGCAAGATTATGTAATGTGATACAAGAAAAGTATATTGTATGTAGAGGCGGTGTGCAGTCTGAAAAGACAGAAAACTCCTTCTCAACACAGAAACAGGAAAGGAGCCAATATTTTATTATCAATGGGTCTAAAAAAGAGACAGCAGAATTGATACAAAAAATGAACCAATCAAATTTAAAGTAACCGTGAAACTGAAAGTCGAATGCAGTGTACAGTATATGAACTAATTTAGATAAATCAAATGCTTCCTTAAATCAAATCATGATTCATGAATACAATTCACAACATGAACACACAGACATCAGGAAAGTGAAGGAAACACTTGCTGATGATTCTTGCATATTTAACATTGACTTTCTGAAACTTATCAGGCAAAATACAGCTCTGAAATTCAAAGTATTCATTTTGGTGGATATAAACCTCAGATATCACTACATACTGGGGTTTTGTATCACAAAATCACAAACCACACTGATACAAATAATCCTCAAATTGATAATGTAAGATAAATTTCATTCAGTACTGTTACTGATAATCACATGTGCTATATGCATTTCAATCATGCGGATAATTAAAACTAAAAATATTAGAGTTCTGCAAAAAGGGATGCCCCCACAACACAGTACTTTTATGGTATTATTATGGTATTATTATGGTATCAAGGAATTGTTGAATATTGTATTTTAATAGAAAATCTGCATAACTTGTCAATTTATTTAAATGCTTTAACCATTCTCATTGATATTTTTGCTAGGCCTAATATAACTAACAGAATCTTATTTCATGTTGTCTTTAAGTATAATATTATTATTTTGGGAAAACATAAAGATATAAAATATAACTTTAATATATATTTTTTTACCACCGTCCACCATCCCTTCTTTGTCAACACCGTCCCTATTTTGTCATTAGCGTCTTTATTACTAAAATCATGCTATTCTGACAAATAAACAGTTGTTCTTAGTGTTTACTTATGCAAAACGATATACCTACAGTGAAGTAACACACTATTAAGGATATATTAAAATTACATCAAGTAGTTAAATATAGGAGCAAAATTGAAGATGAAAATTTGTCTTATTCCCATATTGCAATGTATTTTTGATTATTTTAATTTGTAGGTGATTTGTAAAGAAGTAATTGTGATATGAATTGAATGTGCATAACTTCTCAAGAAGTATTCAAAAGATTATAGCTCCAAATAAATAGGTATAATGAAAAAGGGAAGAGGGACGGTAATGACACAAATCCACAATTATTTGTCTTCAAAAAAATGTTCTTATCATAACCATGATATTTATCTTTCGCGGCTAGTATCAAGGCCTGATAGACAAGTTTAAACAGACTTATAAAAAAAAAGTTACAAAAGGTCAATTTAAGTTGAAAAAAAAAATCTCTGTCAAAAGTTAGGGTTTAATTGAGAATGACCCAACCAATGACAAGGCGAACATTAAAGTTTTGGTATTGCGCAAAATCTTAAAAGCATGTCAGGAAAAGAACCCTAAAAAAGAATATTCATACTTTTGAGATTCTCAGTTTAACTTTGAAGCCATGGACTACATTGATTTACATTTGGCTAAAGTTACTGAACCACCATTAACAAAACAGTTAAATGATTAAGTTATTTCAGGGTTCATCTTGAGTCCAAAAGTTGAGAATAATATCTTATCAACAAATATCAAGCCAATGAAAGGTGTATAAAACTAGTAACAGAAGATTCGCGACTGTTTGTGGACCTTCCGGATGGGATGGATTTATTAGAACTTGTTTAGTCTCGCAAGCAAATGCCAGTTAATAACACCAAAATGCAATATAGATAATTTTAAGACAATATCTTATTCATTACTAACGTGATTGCAATGTAATGTTATTGTCTTTTCACTAACTATAATACCATTCTTTATTAAACAATTTTAACTTATTTCTCAAAACTTTAAGGGCTTAGGAGCAGTATAAAGAAATTGAATTTAATATTTTTTTAAAGTTGTTTTTATGTGGTCTAAGAGCAATTTTTACACGCCACCCAAAAAGAGCTATAAAAAAGGTTTCGCTCCACCCTTTTATATATTAGTTATGTTTTATAAAATTTGTAAAATTGAATCAATGTCTTAGTGTATTTATCTGCAAAATAAATAAATTGACAATATAAGGGCACACAATAGTACCTATATACTAAATTTTGGGTCTTATCTTCCTTCTCAAATTGAGTAGCTGCTTGAGAAGAGGAAATAACACCAAAATTCTATTACTTTCCCTACCCTGGTGTGTGTCACTCTTTTGGTCGATTGGTTTTCTGTATCCTGAAAGACTAGCAAAGCAGAGCCCGGCTGGCCGCCTATACCTGAAGTATTGTGATCACAAAGTGTTTCAATAAATGGGCTACATTTAATAAGCTTTGTTCTTATTTCTAATATACAGTACTTAGAAAACTCTTTTATTTTTCTAATACATTGAAACGGTTTTAAATTTGTGTTTAATGAAAACATAATTATCATATGCTTATTGCCTATTGCTTATTCATGGTGTCTACTCAACTTGACCAATGAAATCCCCGACCTTTTCCCTGATTTCCCCTGATCATTTCCTAAAATTCCCCGACTAAAAAAGTATGTCACATCCTTCTAACTCGCCTCCCTCCTCCCTTCCGCCCACGTTTTTCTATTAATCTTTTTTATGAATAATAATAAGCTTTAAAATTTGAATAATTATTTTTAATTTGTATTAAAATTGTTTACTAGGAATTAAAAATATATTACACAGCTACAAACAAAAAAATGACATAATTTACTGATTTAATGATTATTGTATTTCATATTTTGAGTAAAATATCATTTTCCCAGATTTTTATTGTAATTTACCAAATTCCCGACTTATTCCCGAGTTTCCCCATCACTTCAAATTCCAGGCTAATTCCCTGATTTTCCCGGATGGTAGACACCCTGTTATTGCTATGTTGCTTGAAAAGAAAATTTGTGACTAATTGTATAATATAACGATTCTCTAGATTTTAAAATCAGTTGGAAAGTTATTTGTGCACTTTCTAAACATGCTGAAAATTGGCTTATTAGCACACAACTTAGAAACCTTTTTTAAAATTACAGTTGAAGATTTACCGTGCCCTTTCTGAGTACCTACACTGTAAAGTGACTATATAAACACAGGACTCACAAACTAGCGTTAACCTAGGGCAGACCTCGAGACTGTAAATTAATCAAAATAATAAAATATGATAAATATTACTCCCCCAATGTGAATTAAATAATTAGCTTAGTAAGAGGATGCACTAAGTATTTGGCTCAATTATCTAGCACAGTGGTTCCCAAACCATGATAAGTGTACTACCAGTGGTACGTACAATTATTCCAGGTAGTACGCCGTGAGAATCCAAACAAAACAAGCAAATTCAAGTTGTAAAAAAATGTTTCATCAAATACCATAAATATATTAGGACAAAGTCAAACCAAAAGGAAAATACATTTAAACAGTTGTTGGAGGGGTAAATATGAGTATTTTTTATATTTTTTTTATACTTTTGTCCCAGTATCCATATTGATTAAGTATAAATGTTAAATAATGATAAATAAACTGTTAATCTATAAATGGTGTTGTGTCAAGATATTCCTGGACACCATTAGAATGTAGCTAAATATTAAAATATTCAGCACTGTCTTGGTGGCACTCCATAATACAGAAATTATTTGAGTGGTACCCCATTTAACAAGTTTGGAAACCAATGATTCTAGAGTGTAGATAAATGCATAAAAATAAAGGTGTAGGCTCTCTATTCATGTAGGCTATTCCTCATTTGATAAAAGTACATAGTATATTCAGGAGCTACTCTTAAACGGTGTGAGCCAAGCACATATGTAGGATTCAACTTTTACTGTGGGAGGGCATTTGGTAGGAAAGAGATATTTTTAGGGGGTAGCTGCCCTGCACCCGCTGAACTACCAATGGAAGAAGTTTTTTTTATATCATATACTTCTCGGACAGATTTAAAAGTTTTTATTGTAGCTTTGGACTTAAAGTCTTCCCCCATTATATAAAAAAGTACACATTTTACCATAGCTTTTATTAGAAAGCATTAACATTGAAAACATTTTGGAGAGGCATGCTCTGGTTGCCCAGTTGACTAACGTGTTAGTCTCTTATTGTACTAGATTACAGGACCATAACACAATTATATAGAAATATATAGTAGCCATTACCATCAAATATATTTTCAATAGGTGTATTGTAGAAAAAGAGTAAAGCTACAAAACTCTGGAAGTCATTGCTAGAACTGGTATTTTTATGTAAATACATATTCTATTCCTTGACATTTAGATGCTCATAAAATAGAAATCTCAATGAATCACCATACTAGGGTTAGTATAATATATAATTTTAAAATCAAATATTATATGATTTTCATTTTATATACTATTACATATTTTGACATTTATATATTATATTTCAATTGATTTTACATAAAGCTACCTACTTTGTGATTTTTTAATATCTTTATACTAATTGCAAATTTGTTGAATTTCTAAACATTTTTTCTAAACATGATTTGGTTTGGTTTGCATAAACCAGCTGAAAGGAATTTTTCAATGAACTATTGAAAAGGGTAAAATACAACTCGGGTAGTCAAGTGTTTTTCCACTAAATACATGCCCTCTCTTCTCACAATTAACTTTTTATGCATTTTTTAAAACATTTTGCAAACTCATAAGGAATTTTGCTCTGGAACCCCCTCAGCCTACTGGCAACACACTAATACGACTTACATTCTTATCTTGTAATATCTCCAAGTGATTTTGGTTTCACATTACCGGTTGAAAGTGAAAGTTTAACAGTAAGCTACCATCAGAATTTTTACCTTTTTCCACCATGACACCAACTTGCTGACTACAAAATTAAGACATTGGGCTGGGATCAACGATTCCTTCACAGATGACAGTAAAGTTGCAATGTGTCAAGCTTGCAACAACAAAATTGGATGTTCCATAAAATCACAATTGGAGCAACATGTGCAGCACATTTCGTACAAAAAAAACCCTGAGTTAATCAAAGAATCTTCTTTTTTAACAAAGAAGCAGGTGCCTTCCTTCCAGTTAAAGAAACTAATTCTGCAAGGACTTGTGTAGTGCAATGGTCACTGTGAACATCCCATGTTTTATATTCCAAGTGCCTGAATTTGCATCCTTCTTGTGAAAGTAATGAAAGAGAAATTCCTGATCAATTAATACTCAGAAATAATTATCTGCATATCTGTTATGAAGACACAAAGGAAATGATAGTAAATTACATAGAAGATGCCTTCATATGGGTCGTTGTGGATGAAATAACAGATGTTTAGGGTAATTTTGTTGTAAACCTTGTGGTAGGTAAGATATAACCTAAGGATATTTCCAAATATATTTGATTTACTGAGAAGTGCTGCAACATACGTATTATGTTGCAAGATTCGTGAATGATGAATTGAACGTGTTGTGGCCTAGGTGATCTCATGTAGAGAAGGTACTGGTGCTATATTTGGATCCCACGGTGCATATAATGAAAATCGCAATTGTTTTGAAGTTGTTCTATTCTGATATGATCCATCTTACAAGTTTGTCTCATGGACTACATCGTGTTGTGGAATCCAGTCCAGTCCAGTTCTTCCAAATGAATAAATTAATTTCTGTGACCAAAAAAGTAGATCTATTTGTGAAAGTCCCACAGCGAGTCAAAACTTACTAACGCTTGTTTGATGGGCAAACTTCTACTATGAACAATTTGGAGTTGTGAAGTCAGTAGTAGATTTGTTCGCCCCTGAGTGTGCGATATCTGTGTGTGAATCTCACAACTCATTTATCGACCCAAAAGTGGCATGTTCAACTGCATACAGCAGGAGAAATTTTGGTTGGCTTCCAGAGAGTATTAAACTATTGGAAACTTCTGGATTTCCACTACAAGAATCTATGGATATCATAGAAAACACAATTTCATATCTTAATGCTGTGAAAGACGAAACTGGTGAAAGTGTTTCTACAAAGTTTCAGGCAGTGCTGAAAAGAAACCCATTATATTCAATGGATATAGATAACCTTGAGAACATTTCTCTTGAGAAAATTCTTCTGTTAAAATAGTCCCCAATGATATACTGTGACATGGAAGACATTTTCCGCCTATAAGCGTGTTCTATCAGACAATCAGCAATCATTGACCACAGAAAGAATTGAATTACACACCAAAGTACAAGTAACCCATCAATGTATGTGCCATTCAGAGTGTAAATAAGGTAAATGTGTGCGGGCTTAGTAAAATATTTGTTTTACATGATACTAGATATTTTTTATGAATCTACATATTTAACTACATATTTACCTGTATATTATTACATATTTTGTTATATGATACTAAATAAAAATCCCAGCGTTAGTCATTACAATAGCTAATATCTTCAGTTACTTTTATTGCAGGAACATAGCACTATGTAGAAATATCTAGTAGCCAGTACAATAAAATACATCTTTTCAATGTATTACAATATGATACATTTTTAATCAATAATGGTATTTTAGTGTTAGTTTTTAAAATAAAGAATGAGAATCTATACAATTACTTTGTTTCCAAAATATTTGGCTACTTTGTTTTAGACTTTTGTGCATTAAAAATATATTCTGGATTTCTTATCTTTCTTTGATCTAGTGTGCTTAGGATCCATTAACTCTAGCAATATGCAATTTAAATAAAATCTAGTTAATTTTGATTCCATTTCAATTTTACAAAAATCTTTTTTTTTTTTCTTAACCTTACAACTACCTTACTTTTTTTTGTCCATGCGACAAGTGAACAGTACTTTTGTTGGGTGATGTGAAGCTAATAATAATAATTATATTAAGGAAAGGACTGTGTAATGTCTATTTAATACACAGTAAGTCACAGTAAGTTCATTAGAGAAATTAGAAATGGAAAAGGGGGAGAGAACGTTGTGATCAAAACTTATTCCAGGAAGGGGGAGGGAGTTGTGTTATGATCTTAGTATTTGAAAAATATGTATATGTATATGTATATGTATATGTAAAATTGAATTAATTTAATAATTTTAAAATTTAAAATGTTTAAGAGCATGGCCTTAGCGTGGAAATGAAAATTTATTTTGGAATGGGTTGCTTTGAAGGGACTTGTATTCAGCACTGATTCAAGTCAGGTTTAGTTGAGGTAATTGG